>JARHVA010005828.1:0-205000 GCA_037957365.1 Torreya grandis | reverse complement strand
TAATTTTTTATATATTTGATGTTTGGTTGAAGCATTATAATAAGGTATTTAATTGTTCAAATATAGGTCTTATTGAGTTATTTTATGACTAATTTTTTTTATATGTGTGGAATATAAAAAAATAAATAAGTTGTGTTTAATATTTATATCATGGATGAAATAAAATTATAAGCTATTTTGTGATTCAGGTAAATTGTAGTCTAGATATAATCCTTACCCAGATGGTATGTTTATATTAAGGACTATTTTTGATTTTTTATTATTCCATAATAAATGAGATGATTTTAGATTCATTGCATTACATTTGATAGACTAAATGTATGTATTTGATATTTTTGTACTTAGCATAATAATATCTACTAATAGGGAATATTACAATTGAATTTATTGGTTTTTAATATTATAATATATTTTAACCAAATTTCACCTTCATGACACTAAATAAGTAGTGGACATATTCCACTAGATTAATTAACACCATCAATTCAAGATGAGGTAAAATTATATTGAGTGGTGTGTATGAAATTGATTGATCCTAGGGATTGTTAAATATTTGAAAACTTTAGGCAAATTAATGTTTATAGTTAAAAATTATCATTTCATATGTTGATATAGTTTTCATGTTTGTACGATATCATGTTAGAATGGATTTATTTATGGTAGACATCATGTATTAGATATCTACAGTACATAGGTTCTAGTTTGTCACTCTAGATACGTGCACCATCATTATCTACCATCCATAAAGGGAGGGCTATTTCCTTGTTGGGAGATAGTATGGGGGATCTATGGCCTATGGTGGGTGTGGAAAAGACTCAGATGATTCTCTCCCTCCCTGTAGGAGTACTACTCTAGAGACTACACTTGAGATTATATATAGATACTTGAGTCGTAGAGAATCTTAAGTTAAAGAGACTCATACTCTGTGGATCTTTATATCATGTATTATTATTTGAGATTTTATTTATTTTTAAAACTATAATATTTATTCATTATACTTCTATAATAGTGGCTATAATATTGTATCAACCGTGGCTAACATTATACTTTACTTCAATGAATTAGATGTAGTATTTAATGTATATTCATTATTGAGCATTATTTGTTATATCTTTTAATGGTGATAATTATCTAAGTGGATTATATATAAACCTTAAGGTTAACTAAATCAATGTAGTTAGTTAAATATCACTAAATATGTTTCTCATGGTGAAATCTGAAAGATGAATATGTGTAATTAATTTTATACATAATGTTTTTTACTATATTCTAGTAAAACCTAGTGGGGTTGTTACAACATATATTCATTATTATATACTTTCATTCATTTAATTTAAACAAGTATTTATCTTTATTCTAGGTCAAAACATTACCAAGAACTTAAAAAAAATCAACAACCAAAGCCTTGTTCCAACAAGCATGAACATCCCCAAAAAATTTCTTTCAATAAAACAAAAAGTCCAACCACATATTACCTTCATAAAAATATCCTATAATTATAAATTGTCACATTTAGCCTCTTATATGACACTCATTTAGCATCCATACTTTCATAAATTAGGTCTCTTTCCCATAGTATAGTATTGATTTCTACTATGAACACCCAATCAAATATTAGTGTTGAGCCTAGAATTGAGGTTTTTCATTCAACACGTATCCCTCATCTCATGTTCAATTCTCTTAATATCATTTATAAATAATATTAAATCCTTGATCAACCCATCATCATCCTTACCCAAAATAGAGGTCATCAATACTAAATGATCTAGGCCTAGACTCCCATCTCTAATACTCTTTCTTCTCCTCAAGTTTAGCCTTGTCATATATCATTGACATTTATGTATGAAATTGACATGGAATAGAAATACTAATAAATTCAACCAAATTCTCTGGGTCATTCATTTGAACCATTCACATGTTGACATCCATATTATTGATTAGGAGTTTCACCTCCTCATCATCAAATACTAAGGGACCTTGGAGTTCTATTTTTGATCAATTATAGACTATTAATGAGAGATATGATGTAAAAAAATATTTTGGTTTCATCAAGATAATTAATTATTGATCATCATTCTAAATCCCATTCCCTAAAATAATAAGAGTAATATGTAGTTCCACCCATCATCCATCCATTATTGCATTTATCTCAACCTAAATTCAAGAAGTCAAGTGAAAAGTTTAGCATGTGATATTCATGTCCATAAAAATTGGTGAAATTGATGTGAAATAATTTCATGTTTTTCATTTCCCCTTTTCTTATCTCTCTTATTTCTCCCTTATCCATCTATTCTATGGGTATCTATTTATCCCTAGAATATGTCTAGATAGGACCTAGGTAGATCTCTTGACCTAGAGGGATATATAAGGATCCAACTTAAATATGATGAGAATTCATTGGTAAGTTGTAAAAACCATAATTTTTAAACCAATGTAGGCTATCAATATTATGATTATTCTCACCTCAATACTCAAACTAGGAGTGAAATCCTTATTCATGAGGTGTGGGTCATATATGAAACTACTAGAAATCATCTTGACTCTAATTATATGACTCTAAATAGATTAAGTGAAACCAATCCTCATATGGACACTATAGAAATTATTAAGCTACAATAACTATATGTGGAAATCTCTCCTAGGTATGACCAATATCTAGATAGGATACATTAAATAGAAGGCAAGGCTAATTTCATGTTAGAAGATAAACATCTCCATAGCATGAGTCAACATGCCTATAATTTAATAATGTATATCCTAACAAATTCCCCTAAGGATCCCACTTAAAATAAATCTATTCACACTAACCAATATCTCATCTATACCCCTCATGTGCAAGAGGATCCCAGTCCTAGTGCCACCACTAGCATGAATGAACTCATCAATACATTTGTGGGTCATATTCATGATTTAGATAACAAATAATAATATATGAATTAATAAGTGAACCATAACCCTCCTAATGAGGCTCATACCTCCTCTATTCTTATCCAAACAATATCCCATCAACTATTGTTCACTCTAATCTACTCCATACAATAGGCCCATGAGATTGGATATTCCTTGAAAAGGGGAAGGTGGGGATAACTACAGAATTTCATCCTTTATTTTAATACTGATCTAAGATTAGTCCAAGGCACAAATATGGGTATTGGAATTAAAAAATGGAATTTGCATGACTAGTCTCCAAGAGATGCACTATTACCACTAAAAATTCAATCCAATTTCCTTTACATAGGTTAAAGATTGTTATGAAAACTTAAGTATTGGACTTATTATTTTTAAACATAAGGGGAAAGGGTATTTAAATTCCATAAAATAAACATAAAAGAGAGGGAAGCGTAAGGTAGAGAAGGGAAGCTTCTAAGTCTAAAATGAAATCAATACACTGGTCATTGAAGGAAGTGACTCTACCACAAGTATACCACTATAGATGAAGTTTCACTAGGTCTCTACCTATAATAACATATAGTGGGATAAATATGAGGGAACTAGGAGTATTCATTCAATGTGAATTATTACTAATGATGAGTACTAGGGGTTTATTATAAAAAATACATAGATTACATACAAGAATTTGTAGCTTGGTACACAAATTATCATCATTACCAAAGGGGAAACAAAAGAAATCACATAGAGATTATAATAACTAAGCACATCATAACCATGAAATATATAAAATAACAAAGTGTTAACCCAATTAAACTATCACTGATGATTATTAAAACATGAATATAAATGAAAATTGAAACACAAAAGAGAACCTCTTGTAGAAAATAGAGGTTGTATCAAATAAAATAGTAAAATGTTGTTACAATAATCAATCTAGGTTACTTTTATAGTCTAAAGTGATGAAGGAAATTCAAGTAAAATCATAGCAATAAATTGATAGTACTTTTGAGAAATTTTTTTCAACCTCTATAATATAATACGACTCTTTCTTAAATATATAAGGATTGGGGCTCACCTCTAAAAATCATGAGGATCCCATCTTGGGCCATGATGGACACTCATTGTAGTTACAACCATATTTCAAAATTTGAACCAAAAAAATCCATACAAACCCATGATAGATATATGGGGGACCAATAGTTGACATGAGGAGGTGATCGAGAGGGATTGGATCCTAACTACTTTGACTAGGCACTCATATCTTCTAATGTGGTTACCATGAGTTCAAAATCCTTGTACATCTTAGCCAAGTTCATTAAGGATCCCTAAAGATTAACTCATCTTGATATTTTGATATTTGGGAGATTTAGAAGGTTGATTCCACTAATGCTTGGACCCTAGAGACTTAGTTGATGCTCATTGTGGATTGAGTTGACAAGTCTAGCACTGCCCAAGCCCCTTCCTAGTTTGCCTTTTCCACTTTATCCCTTATAAGTTGGTTGAATTAATCTAGGTGGACTCAAAATTACCCTTGGTTGATCAAGGTACCATCAAGGTGGAATAACATATAGATATTGAAATCTTTTAAGTAGGTCAAAATATTTTTCTCCCCTCTTCTAAGGGTCCTATTTCAGTGTAGGTCAAGGCCAACCACTCCTCCATTAAATCTCGCATGTTCCTAACATATGTTTGGTAAAACCCCAAGTTTGAGGTTATCATGAGTTTAATTTTTAATAACATTACCTTATTAACCATGACCTATACATTTTGACATTTTGATAATAAGTCCTAATGAGTCTACTATATCACCGATCCTAGAAAAACCTTTGAATGAACATCATTTTCATGCTATCAAAGGCTTAATATAAACTACATTATACATATGGGTTGACCTAGAAAGCCATCTATGGTGATTTTGACTTTGATACAATCCCTTGGGTTTTAGGATATGTAGGAGGTGTGGATGAAATGGTGGTGAAGGATAAGATTGGGGGAGATGGAGGAAGTGGAAGGAGAGAAAGAGTAAAGGAGTGGAGGTAGAGGGGGTATGGGAGTAAAAGGAGGGGGAATAAAAAGGGAGGCCCAAGGTAACATTATCTCCCACTAATGTTCTTGAGTGAGGTTCACTTGAGGTAGATTGACTCTAAGAATGTATTATGAAACAATAGGGAAGAGATGGGTTGGTTGAAGGTAAGTCCTATGGGGCATTGGGTAAGGGAGAGAGGGGGTCAAAGAGTTAAACATTGAGCTACTACTACAGGGGCTAGAAGAGATATTGAGCCTTGTAAAGGAGGTAGAGTTAGAGAATAAAACCTTCAATATAGAAATAGAGTATAGATAATTTTATATTTATTCTTCAACCTCTTTTTTAGGTTAACTTTGGTTGTTATAATGAATGGTATGGATAGGATAATAGGGGACATAGGGGCTAATCAAAGATGACTTGGAATTAAAGAGGAGAGTGATGGGATAACTTAAGTGGAGATTGGAAGGGTCCATAATAGAAGTAATATGATATCAAAGGTTATAATCATGTCTGATACTAAAGGCATGCCCAAGGGAGGCACTAGAGGACTCTACGTTGTGAGATGGGAGGATCATAAGGGAATGAGAAAGAAAGGACACTTGAAAGGACCAAGTACAAAGGTACATGGTTGAAATATTAAGGGGGAGTAATGGGAAATATGGGAGGTACCACTAAGAAACCTATGGGGGTAGAGTAGAACTGGTAGGTGCTATAACTAAGAGTTGAAAGGTGGTAGGAGTGAGTAGTGGAAGGGAAACATGAGGAAACAGAGGAATGAGAGAAGGAACCTAGATGGGTGTCTATTTAGTGCCTCACTCCAAGATTAATCTTAGGTTACCAACTAAATAAAACCTTAGGGGTTATACACAATAGAACTAAGGTGTTGGTGGCTGAGCAGGATGGGCATGAGCTTCTTAATATCAAGAAGTCTTGGGTTGGCTCTACCATGGCTTGGATATTGGAGCTACTAAATGAGGTAGAGGTAGAGCATGAGAAGAAATTGGAGGAGGTAGAGGTGGGGATAAATCATGAATGACCAAAGGAGGTTTTAGAAGAGCTGAAACACAAAGAATAGTGGATGCTAAAAGAAGTGGAGTTGGAGCTAGATATTGAGTGGGATTCCCTATAAGATTATCTAAGAGATGGTTAAAGATACTAGATTTGGGTCCTCTATAGATCAAGTAGGAGATGGAGGAGGCACATAGGGGCCTAATCAAGGATTTTTACCCTTATTATTTGTGGATCCTATGCAAGATAATACTTCCTAGTCATTAGTTGTGTTTAAATAAAGATCATCATCATGTTCAACCTGATGGTTGTAGTTGATATTGAGGTGGGTTGAGTACCATGCCAAATGAACTTGAATGATCCTTTTAGGGTATTATTTATAGACCTTACACTTTTTAATGGGAAAGGAGTCTCATATAACCACCATATTATGAATAGAGGGTTAGGTATTACACACATGGTATTATATTATGATTAAGAGTTGTAGACACACGTTCTATTGATGCTATACATAGAAATTTAATATGCCTTCCACTAATTGATAGGTGATCTCTTGTTTTTATATGTGTTCATGGACATGATATGGTAGGAAAAGGGGGTACTTAAGAAACCATGTGATCTAGATCACTGTGTCTTCCTTGTATAGCCATTATTCCCCAATGTCTTTGATAGAATCCTAGGGGTGGTTTTTGAAATGCATGGTGATCCCCAAGAAACTACACCTACACCTTCTTATAGATGGACTCAAGACAAGGTAATATTCCTTAAAATAGGAGAATGTAATATAGGTTTATATAAGACAATAATATGGTATTATAGGATTTAATCAATCCCTTATGTATAGGTTGAAGGGGTCTTATTTAAGAAAAATCTTTATTAAATGCTTTTAAGGTGTGTGGAGACTAACCAGATTGATAAGCTATTAGATCAATTTATTTATGGGCCTATAGGAGGCCACTTTGTAATTAGGACTAAAATAAGAAGGATAATGAGAGTAGGCTAATTTTATCCAATCTTATTCAAAGACCCCCATGCTTGGGTTAAGAGATGTTAGAAGTGTGCCATATTCACTGGGAAATAAAAGATAGTTGCCTTTGCCCTCAAGCCCATCCAAGTGGAATAACCTTTTATGTAGTGGGGCCTATATTTTATAGACTTGATACATCCTCCATCTAGTATAAGCCACAAATGGGTCTTGAATACTAAAAACTACTTCACTAGTTGAGTAGAAGTAGTAGCCCTTAAGGAGGAAAATAAAAACTTAGTCTTAGAGTTTTATGAAAGCCTCATGACTAGATTTGGGGTCTCCTCCACAATCATATCAAATAATGTGCTAGATTTTAGTGGTACAAGGGTCAGTTAATGGGTTCTAAATTATGTTATCTACCTCAATACTTCCTCAAACTACTATCCTTAGTGTAATAGACTTGCATCATCCTATAACAAGAACTTAATTAGGATCATAAAGATGACTATGGAAGACACCTAAAGGGTGTGGCATACCAAATTAGGGAAAACCTTGTGGGAAGATATGATTTCCCCCAAGAGAGCTACTAGTCATTCTTCAAACATTATTATTTATGGAAAAGAGGTAAGGCTACCCATATCACTTGAGTTACTAGCTTTGGAAATCACACATCAGTACGAGCTAATAGAGAGTGATGCCATATACGTAAGGATGAATGAGTTGAAAGAGATAGAAGAGATAAGAGATGATGTTATGAATTTGATATGGTCCCATCAAGATCAAGTTAAGAGGTCATTTGATAAGAGGGTTGTCTCAACAACTTTCAAAGAAAGTGATATTGTGCTTAAGTGGGATGAAGATTGAGTTAAACCAAGTAAGCAATCAAAATTTGATAGCCTATGGAGTGGAACCTACATTATCACCAAATGTAAAGAGAATAATGCATTCTAATTGTCAATATTGAATTGAAAGGAAATCCATATCCCTATTAATGGAGTGTTCTTTAAGTATTGTTATTGAAAATAATATGCATTGTCTTATATATAGTAGTTTAGGTGTTTATTTTCTCCAAGTGTTGTATAATTGATTTTTAGTTATTTACTTTGTTGTCTTTCTCCTTTATTATGTGTCTAAGTGTTAGTCTAATTTTTTATGTCCTTGTTGTAAGTGGTGAGGTTGTTGCAATCCTTAGAATCTATAGGGTTTTAAATCTGATTGTTAGTTTAAGTAGAGAGGTCATCTTAATTGAGTCATGATTATCATATGTAAGACAACTAGTTCTCTTGAATAATAGGTAGGTAAACCCCTAGGAGTCACTAGTGATATTGATATATTTCTTTCTTTAGACTTAGAAAGGATCAAAATTTTCTCAAAACACTTGAAATACGTCCTTGTCTTCCTCATAAGTCTTTACTTATCATGATAGTATAAGAGAGGATCAATTGTCATCAGGTTCATATGTAGGATGTTCATGTAAGTGTGATGATGTCATGAGGTGTTGTGGTAGTCACCATTTCACCCTATTTGAACTAAGTTAAGAAATAATTTTATATTGATCATGCTTAAGAATCCATGCTAAGTCATAGTGTGACTCTCATGGTCTAAAATCATACATGATATGATGCCCTATGGTGTTACAGCCCATGATTAGTCATGTATCCTTTTAAGCATGCCAAGAACCTATAAAATGTGGTAAACTCAAGGAGATTAAAGATAGTATAATGAGAGGATGGTAACTTTGTTTAAATCCTTTAACATAGTTTAAGTTTTTTTAGAAAATATTAAGGTAAATGCTTCAATTTATTATTACATGTGATATTATGTATGTATTGTCTTTAAGGGGTGTTAAAACCATGTGAATAGTGTTATTATGTACCTAGGACACCAAAAAAATATTCACTAAGAGTAAAATGTCACTAAAAGGGTTTTAAGGCCATAATAATATCATTAAAAAGTGGTTTTATATGTAAAAGGGGTCTTTTTAGAAGTCAGACACCCTTCATTCACGAAAAAGGCCCCACATGCTTGAAAAAATGAATTTTTAACTTCCCTCCATCTGTACCCTCTAATTTGAAAATGTGATTGAACTATAATTTCCCTCCTCTTGTTTTCCAATGGTTTTTCAAGATTTAAGCCCTGAAAAAAAGTAGAGAAATGATATTTTATAGGTGTTTTTAAGACTTATCTATTTAGGTCAAATCAGAGAAGGTTAGATATCTCATGGGGCATTCATTGCATGCATCACAAAGAAGAATCCATGTTTATAAATCCAAAAAAAAGGCATAAAATTTAGTAAGATCTCTATTGAGCTCTTGGTAAGCTCAAAAGGGCTAGTTTGAGTTGAATGGTACAGTTGATACAGGGGAAGTTAGAGCCCAAAATATTAGCTAGGGATTTATGAATAATCATTAAGACCGCTAGGTGATCTTAAACCCATTAAAATCCCCATAAGCTTAATTATTGGAAAATTTATGAGAAGTTAAAGATCATTATGCCAAATTGAACATAGGATAATATCTATGAAGGTAAGATGAGTATCCCAAACTCCTCTAATCATGTTTTCATAGAACTTATAGGGATAGATCAACACCCAATCTTTCATGGTTGGTAGGTTACAAGTTTATATACTAGAATTAATGTGTTTTGTGAAGGAATAGAGCACAAGGATGATCAATGAAGAGTTTATATGCTCCCCCCATGTTCATCACATACTTCACATGGTCACCAATGGGTCATATCATATCCCCTTCAAATCTCCTCAATGCCCACCATGTGAAAGAAGGAGAAAAGCTTCAAGCATGACTCAACCCACTCTCATGGTAACCAATCTCATGGTTATAATTATATGGATGATGCCTTATTCAATATTTTAGGGGTAATTCAAGAATATAGAAGAATTAATATTTTAAGGAAAAAAAAATTACACATGGCCCTTAAGGCCAACCCTCCAAACTAGCTCCAAATGAATCCCTTAAACATTTAGCATAATTTAAGGTTTATTTTCATTGTTTAAGGTTTTTAAGGATTCCTAAGTTTTGTTTTCTCCATTAATATTTTAATTCACCCAATTAAATTAAATATATTATTGAATACCTAGGTGGGGGATGCTTAGGTCTCAATAGGTGGTCTTGGGTAGAAAGGAGCAGTCCATATGACGTCTCAAAAAAACATTTGATTCATAATGAATACATCAATCCATTTTCACCCTATAATGACCCTTATTTCCCAAACTCAGAACTTCAAATACTATATGATACACTATAGGTAGCCTAGGGTAGTTTATCATAAGTATTCCAATAATGGGTGTGTTAATGGACTTACAGAAGGCCAAGTTGGTTGTGAAGGAATTATCATGAAGATTAAGTGTGTTTCAAGGCAATATCTCAGTTAAAATGACATGTTTCAAGGCTTAAAACTCAATAATTCCAAGTCACACCTACAAGACTACCTAGTGGCTCAGTGGACTTAAAACTAAAGAAAGAAGAGCTTGTTTAATTGAATACAAAGAAGACCAAACTCTCTAAATTATAATAGAGATATTCAAATTCTTAGAGTTTTGTATAATAAATTTAAATCCCATACACAGTCAATTCTTAAAAGTGACCACCTACATGCTAGTATAAGATAGTTGTTTTAGTATTTTTGGGGTTCATTTTCTTAATAAAATTATCTTACTAAAAATAAAAATGATACAGTGTTTTAAGAGGAATACCTATGATGGGGGGTATGAACCATTGATCCAATGAGGTGGGATCTCCTTTTTGGCTAGGAAGGACTACCTACACAACACAAATAACTTAGACAAGATTGAATAATAAAATAAATGGGTGGACTGCTTGATACAAGATTAGTTTCAAAAAGTGGTACACTTCTTTAGAGGGATGCTAGTCCACTATTTATGCAATCAAGTGGATAATATACTGAGATAAATTATAATAAATCATGTGATAATATTATGAAACTAAAATGACACAAATCAATCTACTGCATAAATATTATTAAAACATTAATTCCAATATGCTATGGCTAAGTTTTCTTATTCTTGGATTGCTTTTAGTTTCTTAGTGATGGATTCTAGATTTGGGGAAAAGATAATCACATAAAGTCCTAAATCAAATGAGATGTCACTTTGATCAGTGAATAAAAGATGAGTAACTATGGGTAAGTCATAAATTTAAACTACATCATGTATAACACCAAGCAAGGTCATCTACAAATAATAATGCATGATTTTAGGACTTAGAAATAGTAAATTAGAAACACTTAAGATAGATAAAGAATCTCAAGTTGTAAACTAAAATGAAAACCTAGGGATCAATGTTGATTATATTATAATCGATATTGATCAGGTAATTGATGTTGATCTAAAAAGAATCATCATCAATCTTTATAATGGGTGATAAAAGATTCAAAAAGGGGCCTAAGGGTAGATTTAATAAATTCCAAAAGGTTTTTAAACCGGTCACTTATTTATGTAAACATACTTATGATAGTAAATATAATAGAAATGAGAAATACTATAATCTAAAACTATTAAAATACACAACATACTTACCTCTGTAAAAAGCTTCCTATGTTGTAGAGAAATACCTCATTGATAGGGATATGGTTAGCTTTGGACAACGTGTGGATAGAGTCAAAATATGATGGCATTATTTCATAGTACTCTAGGGGAATTTAATAAATGTGTTAATGTGCAAAAATTAGGATCCATAACCTAAGGTTAGACTGGCTATAAATCAATGTCGATCTTAAAAAGATCGACAATGATAATGAGAAACATTACCAATTCGATCTAAGTTTAATTTATTGGTTCTAAAAACTCAATATATTGAATAAAAATTATTTAAAATTGGTTTTTAGTGGGGCTGAGTATGGATAAGTTGTAAGGAAGGTTAAAACAACTTACCTTTAATAGGTTTGGGGAGATTTAATTAGGATTTAGGGGTGGTTAACTAATCACCTAGGTAAAATGGTAATTAACTAGATATTTACACAATATTATATGGTAAATAGTAAAACTATATTAACTAGCATAAGAAAGGTAGAAAAGGGGAAAGACACATTTATTCATAATAAAATGGTGTAAATTTATAGTGTCTACATTTTTCCATTTTTATTGAGTGGTTTATGTTAACCTAGCATGAGATAGAAACTAGGATGGGTCTAATGCCATAGGTTTTAATGTCAAGAGGTATTCCCCCTCAAATTGGGAGTTGGAAAAGGATAATATGGTAGAGACAAGTTTGAAAATGAGATGGTAATGGATTAGGTAGATAAAAAATGAGAATTGAATATGCAAGGATAGGCATGAAGTATAATGTTGTACTAATAAGATATAGGATGTCCTGAATAGGAATTCCCCAAGGCAAATAAGTAATGAATTGACACAAATAGAAACATGTAATTTCCATAAAATGCAATCAAGAAGGTAAAGGCTAGGATGGTATGACCAAAACATATGATGTGCTTGGTATGTGTGGACTACCTAAGGACATAATGCTCTCAATATGAGGTATAGTTTTAGGATCCATGGGGGATAGACACTAAAATTAATGTAGACCTCTCAGAGGCTATGGGAACATCAAAGGGCCTACTTACACAAGATATTAATGCTAGGTAACAAAGGATAGGATAGTTGTAACAAAGGATAACTTAAGTGGCCTTGAAACATGTCGATAAGGATGTAAGAGATTTTGAAGTAGTGTAAAGGAGCTAAAAATGGTCTATATTTCTATCGATCTAAGGGAATGATGCCAATTAGGAATGAATCAAAATTGATTATGAAAGAATAAATATCAATCCAAAATGGTTATAAATAGGTTTTCAAATGTATTCAATGTTTATTTTGTAAATGAGATCAAGTGAGTTCAACCAGAGCCAAAAATTTTGACACTTATCAATATATTGTGTGAGATATATGTGATGGAGGCTAATGGGAGTGGATGACAATGATAGTGGTCTCATGATGAGGTAGGGGTGACTTAATTTTGGTATTTTTGTGAATTTTTAAAAATTTTAGGCATTCTACGCTAGCTTAGGTTTTAGGGGTTAGTAAGGTTTTGCATGGATTGGCATTGATCCTAAAAGGATTGATACTTCCTCTACAAGCATCATCCACTGATTAGTTAAGGATTGATGTTAATTTATATATTGATGATGATAAAAAAAATAGTCATGATCTAGCAAAGAAGGGTCAATGCCAATTCCTAAGGGTTAAACAAAACTTAAAGGATACGATGATTTGTTAGAAAACTAAATAAAACTAATGGAATATGGTATTATAATCACATGTACTTTTGATGATGCAAGATCAAGTGCCACCTTTATTGGAGAACTTGTGGGAGGTCATTGGAAATGCAAACTGGGAGCATATTGAGGCAATCAACTTAGAAGTACTATGTCACTATCATTAGGTACACCAAGATCATAGTCTACTAGTGGCACTACTGGAGTGATGAGATCCAAATGTAGGGACCTTTTTCTTGCTAACAAGGGAGATTAAAATAACCATAAAGGATATTTATAGGATACTAAAGATGCTAGGAGAGGGTACAAAGATCATCCCAAATGGTTGAGAGAAGACAAGCAACTAGTTTGACATGGTTGTATAGGGATGATGCTATGGACATTGGATTCATAGTAGGAGGCTTTAGTTTTGAATCTTTATATGATCTATATCAAGATAGGAGATGGGTTATGACCATGATGATGTTGGAAATCTCTTACTATGTGTTTATAGAATCAAGTGGAGGGAGGTTCATATTTAGCCTAACAAGAGTGCTTTCACACATGTGGAAGCACCAAACAATATTTGTGTGGGTGTTGACCTTACTAGTAGAGATATACAAGGAGCTAGGGGGTGGAGGATGTAATAGTGTTATGGACTCAATGTTACATATGTGCTTCAATTTTGGGCATACAAGCACATAGAAGTATTACAACCACCAGGGCTACCATGGATGGGCTATCACTGATTCACATTTAGTGTTTGTTTCTTAATATGGAGGGATGACTTTGCCAATCCACATAGGGATGGGAGAGTTTGAGATTTATATTTTTAGAGATAGGTACTAGAGGATCTAGAGGAGGATGAGGTGATATAGAGGCCTTATGTTAGATTCCTAACAAGGCTAAGGATGGATACAGATCTAATGGTGGGAAAATGAGCTAGGTGGTTACAAGGGAGATGCACAGAGCATGTGGAGCTCTTTTAGTTTGGGTTCATATGATGAAATTTTGGGTTATTATAGGATTTAATTGAGGTACGTTAGGTATATAAGAGATATGACTCAAAGGTAGAGCTTGCCAAGCCATAGGTTATAGGGCTAGAGTAAATAGCAAAGGAGGAACCAGAGGGAGAAGGAATAGATGATGCTAGGGTTATAGAGGCATATTTATTATGGTGGATAGATGAGAATGGAGGGGGAGGGGAGAGGATGGTGCACTATAGGAGGGAGGTGGAGGATTTAAAGGTGGAAAGAGGAGATGGGGAGGGTGATGGAAATAATAGGCTATTATGGTTGAGAGGAATATGACTATGGAACAATATTCTAGAGTGGTTTCTAGGTGAGACCTATTACATGTGAAACTAATAGGGTTATAAGGGTACTATGACACATTAAAATAGATTTGTGTTGAGGTATGTCAAGTGTGGGATATATATCAAGAGAAATGTGAGAGGCTCTAGGTATTAGTAGGTGTAGTAGTGGGAGAAGTATCAGGGTCTAATGTAGGAGGAGGGGAACATGGAAGGAAGATGGGCCCTCTAGGGAGTGTGAGCCTAGATGTATATCATGAGGTGGTAGTGGATCTATGATATTATGAGTAGATTGTTATAGAATATTTACTAGAGATTCCTAAATTCACCATCTACCTATCTAGGCAAGGCCAAACTCCATAGGGGAATAGAAGACTATAGATAGTAAGTTTAATAAGGAGTATTAGGGTTTAATGTATGAGGAGAGGGAAATGGAAGGAGGATGGGGAATCTAGGGAGTGTTATCCTAGATATATATTAGAAGGTGGTAGTGGAGGTATGATATTATGAGTATATTGTTATATACTATTTACTAGAGATTCCTAGATACACCATCCACCTAGCTAGGTAGGGTCAAACTCCATGGGGGAGAAAGACTATCACTAGTGTGGGGAGTGTGATATATAAGGATAGGAGGGATTTAGGAGGATATGGAGGGGATAGTATGGGAGGCAATATGGATATTTTCTTGAGCTAGATTTAGTTCACTGAGTAGTCATGTATATGGCTACCATATGGATTGGCTTTTGTACATGTTACAAATTATGAATTTTTATGATGTACATTTTATTTTTGGATATATATTAATTATTATATGTTTATTCAAATTTATTACATGATATTTTATTACATTATTATGGATTTATATTATGTGGATTACATTTATATAGCATTTGATTTTAGTTACATCTTGTATTATTTTGATTATGTAGTATTGTCATGGATTATGATATTTAGATTATGTGATGTAGTTTTTATATTTATTATGGATTCATATGTGTGTGATTTAAATGAACTAATAGTGGATTTATGTATTTTTAATTACATGTGATAATTTATGATGTATCATGGATATTGTGCTATGGATGTTATATTACATGGATGGTGTTTATATGGATTTTATTTTTGGTTATACTTATCAGATTATATGGATGGGATTTTATATCATGGTTTATTATTTATTATGTAAATTTTACATAGATTAAATGTTTATATAACTGATCAAGCATTCATGACTTATAATTGGCTGGGAGCTTAACCCATGCTAGGTTTCTTATTATTTTTTCATATACTCCCTTATATCCAATGCTAATGAAATTCCTCAACAATATTTTGTCATCCAAATTCATAAATCCTTGATTTTAAATAAAAGGGGATTATAGGGATGGGGGAAACATTTAATTCTCCAAAAATACATATGTTGTTTCATGTTTTTAGAATTTTAAACCTTAAGATAATCCATGGATAAATGTAGACTAATCAATGTGGGATGTCTATAAATGAAATCTAATAAATTTTGGAAGCTTTCATTAGATATAATTTTGATTTCATAGATTTTTACATGATTTACTTTTAATAAGAAATTGATTAATGCAGGACGTTTCCTAAATCATAGGCACATAGCCATCCTTAAAGGGAATGGTCTATTTATTTAGATATATGTATCTTATCATCTATCCTTCGAGGGATCAATTTGTAATTTTGTCTTTTTACTTAATTTTGATAATAGATATCCTTTGAGGGGTCAGTCTATATTTAATATTTTCTTGATTTTTGATATCCCAAACTTTTTTTTCTTGGATTAGACCAAAGGCATTTTTTATATAAGCCAAGAAATAGGGTCTTGTGTCATTCCCTCAAATAATATTTTAGGATAATTGATCATTATGAGATAATGATTTGGAACTCTGTTATATTTTAAATGGAGCCAATCCATGAGAAGATGCTATAAATAGATCTAGGGTGTTCATATTTAAGCATAAAACTAGTATACTGCCAAAAAACCACATAATTTTTTATCATTATGGGTTCTATTTATTGGTAAGGGTTTAATATTTTAGGAGAAATTATGTTGATCAAATTTTATAATAGGATAATTAACAGTAGAAAGGATGCAAATGTAAAGCACTAAGAGGCCCACCTTCTAGTTTTCCATCAAGGGAGGCCAAAAAATATGCTCTAGATCTATATTTATGAGTGATAACATAGGGTCCAATCCAATTAAGAGAAAAATTCCCCATTTACTTCTTTCCATATTTGTGACATGTTGATTTTCTTTAAGGATGAGGTCATCGATATTAAATTCTCATTCCTTTAAATGTTGATTATATTCACATTTTATTCATTCCTAATAAACATGAAGATTATTGAGGGTTGTGACTTGATGCTCATCTAAAAGTTATAGCTATGCTAATCAATCTTGAAAATAATCCTCTTCAAAAATGATATCTTTCAGAGAGTTTCTAAGGGAAGGAATTTGGACTTTAAGGGTAGAACTGCTTCAATTTCATAGACCAAATAAAAAGGGGTAGCCATTGTAGGTGTTCAAATACTAGTTTGATAAGCCTAAAAATCAAAATTTATGCAAATATTCCAATCTTTTATAACCTCATTGACCATTTTGGTTAACATATTGACAAGGGTTTTATTTAATGCTTTAGCTTATCCATTAGTTTGTAGATAATAAGGTGATAATAAACTTAGCTTAATGATAAATAAATCACATAATTTTTAGACTTGTTTATTTTTAAGAGATTTACCTTCATCTATAATGATTTTATGTGGGAAACCAAAAGGACATATGATGTGATGACTAATAAAATAAATGATCTTATCTACCTTGGTTTAAATAAGGGGAATAGACTCCACTCACTTAGTGAAATAATTAGTGGCAGTAATGGTAAAGCTGTGTCACTGAGAAGATTTGTGATTGGTCTACCCTATAAGGTCTAAACTCCATTGGGAGAAATGCCAAAAATACCCAACTAGTTTCAATGCATGAATAAGGATGTGTGATAGTTAGGATGTTGTTGACACTTCATGCATTTATTGACATACTCATAATAATCTTGATTCAAAGTGAACCAATAGTATTCTAATCACATAATTTTTTTGGTGATAGTTAAACCACTGAAATGACTACCATATATTCTATCATGAGTGCCTTTGATCATGACACTTGCTTTAGAATTCTAGAGGCAATGAAGGAGAATAACATAAAATCCTCACTTATAAATCACACCCCCTAGTATTATGTAATATAAATTTTTCTATTGGAAAACATGCTTAGAATTTATGGATATATCCAAGGGAATGATTCCTTTAGACAAATAATCGAATATTGATGTCTACCATAGATCCAAATGGTTTTCTTATATAGTATGGATAGAAGAAAGGTTAGTCAGGGTGTAATAAGATTGATTAACTTTATGAATAAGGATAAACAATTTATACTCTTGGGAAGAGGATGAGATAAAGGAGGCCAAGGAATCTATAGTGTCTGCAAATTTATTGCTTGACCAAGGAGTGGTCTAGATGATGTAATGGTTAAGGGTAACTAATAACTACTCTGCTAACATCTTATACCTATGGAGGATACTATGATTGCATTTATATATTACAATTATTTAGTTTACTACCAATTGGGATTTTCCAAAAATATGAAGTGATTTCACCCCTAGAACCAAATCTATTTGGAGACCTATAATAAGAGCTTCATATTCTACCATATTATTTGTACAATCAAAATCAAGATTAAAAGATAGGGGGATAAGAATGCCTTTAGGTGGTATCAAAATAATCCTTTATCCCCTCCATATTAAAATTTAGATCCATCAAATAACAATGCCATTTTATATTCAAGATCTTCCAAAGATGTGGAGGCTATAGCTTCATCAGGGAGTTCATAGCTAGATAGTAGATTATAAGCAAGGGGTGATTCAACCAATTGATCAAAAATGATCTACCACTTAATTAAATTTTGGTTAAGGAACTCAAGATCAAATTCAATGTTTAACATCAATGATCTTTCCATTCATTGATTTTGATAGGGTTTCAAATATAGGAATTTAAGAGGGTTGGTATTGGTAATCACATAAGTCTTGTGATCAAGAAAATAATGGAAAATATTGGAAGATAAAAAAATTAGGGTAGGTCATAGTCTTTAAAAATATGTGTAAAATGTTTCATACTCAACCAAAGTATGACTTATATAATAAATTGATTACTCTTTATGTTGATCATCTCAATGGGTAAGCATGACACCTAATGCATGATCCATGGTTGAGTTATATAAGTAGAAGGGATTATCCTATATTGGTGGAATAAGGATAGGTGGAGATAATATATAATTATTGAGAGTATAAAATTCCACTTGATAATTTGAATCCCACACAAACTAGATATCTTTCTTAAAAAGGTTATGGAAAGGTTGACATCAATTTGACAATTATGACATAACATGATGAATAGATTATAGTTTCCCTTGTAATAAGTGAAGATAATTGAGGTTGGAAGGAGGTGGCACATAAATAATATCATTAATATTGGTAGGATCAACCTCAATCCCTCAAAGGTAAAAAATAAAACCTAAGAGATTACTTGATAAAACTCTAAAAACACACTTTTTAGGGTTAAAACAAACTTCATATCGGATCAAATGAGTGAAGATTTTTTAAAGGATAGACAAGTGATCATTATGGTGTCTATATTTTCAAATGAGATCATCCACATAATATTCATTCATTTTTTTAATTAAATAATGGAAAATTTAGGTCATGATATGCTAGTAAGTGGCTCTTACATTCTTTAAACCAAAGGGCATGACCCTATAACAAAAAGTTCCCAATGGATTAATAAGGAGGTTTTATGTTGATATTATAGGGTTATAAGGATCTTATTTTAACCAAAAAATCCATCCATGAGTGAAAACATCTCATTTCTTATAGTAAGGTCCATGAACTGGTCAATATTAGGAAGGGGAAAATCATCATTTGGATAAGCAAGGTTAAGGTCACAAAAGTCAGTAAAAGGCACATTCCACCTATGGGTTTTGTGAGAGGTAGTATATTAGATACCCATTGATGGTAATCAATGGGTTTGATAAATTTAATAGATAATAATTTATATAATTCTTCTTTGATTAGAAGTGTTATTCGAGGATGCATCTTACAAAGATTTTACATTACTAGTTTAGCTATGGGAATGGTAACGATGTTATGGAAAACTATGGTAGGATCAATTTTAGGAATATCACTATAAGACCAAGAAAAATATTGGCTATGAATATCAAGTAATGTTATAAAATCTTGGTGTTCATGAGAATCTAAGGGCTGACTCACTTTGATATTTCATGGGGCTTCAAGTGTCTCTATGCTAATATTAGTTGTGACCTCATTTAAAAGACTAGGATACTCATATGGTATGATATTATTCATATATGAATCCCTTTATCCCAAATAATTTAAAATGGATTCATCATCATGACACTCTATTACATGGCATTTTCTTGAAACCAAGGCCATGTTTCTCATGCAATTTTATAAGGTCATTTATTGTAGCCTCATGGGGTCCTTTTTCATAACACCCTAAGACAAAACCTTTACAATAACATTGTTGTATGTAGTTCTATACAAAGTGTGGTTTATAAATAAATGAGAAATTAGATTTAGATGCTTGGGCATTCATTTGATTTTCCCTATATAAAGGAGATTGGTCATTTCCTCCATAGGTTAAGTGCATTTAGAGATGAAGTCTGAAGGGGATAATATCTCCTAGATTGGGTTGATAGGTACAATATCAATCATGGTGTCCATAATCTTTGGGGGTTTATAAAGTGTTGAGCATTAATAGTTGATATTCCCCCCCACATAAATTTCTTAGAATGTCGAGTCAAAAGAGTTTACATCAGGGATGTAGGATGAAGATATAATAGAGCTAGTAGATGTTTCCCCTGGCTATAATAGACTCAATCTATTTATAGGTATCAATACATTTTTAGGTTGATAATTTAAATTTCATGTGGATCGGTAGGGACACTATGGACCTTAACCTCATGTTAAAATTTAAGACATTGATGTAAACTGGATGGAATGCAATGCATAACCTATATCCAAGGATGCCCTAATAGGATATTACATTTAAAATCCCCTTATATTATATAAAATAACTTAGGGAGGGTGAATATACCTACTTGGATGGGAAGGATAACTATTCCTAACATAGGGGGCACAATATCATTAAATGCTCATAGGATGGATGGAGATTGAGCTATGATAATTTTAGGTAATTGTGGTTGATTAAAAGAAAGTGAGGAGATAATATTTATGATTTTTCCATTATCAATAATTAACCATTTTATTCAAGGATGATTAATTTTGGCAGTGATAAACAATTATGGATCCTAGTCATCAGGTTATAATGGTAATATTTTAGAATCATGGAATGTTGTGGATGATGACTTTTGAAAAGATGTGATAAAAACTAATAGAGACTAGAATTAATATGATTATATGTCAGTAATTTAAAAAGACTCTATCATAGCCCCATAATGTTTTAGAGAGTTTCAAATAAGTTCATATAAAAACATCTTGACTAGGAGCTGATGAAGTTATTTTAGAATTGATATCTATATCAACTTTGAAGCATCATTATTCTATGTTTTTCTTAAAATGGAAATTTTAGGTTTTGGGGTGGGTATTTTAAGACTATCTATGGTAGAATAAAAATATTTTTTAATATTCACCTTGGATTTATTGGTATTTTGGGTCTTATTACCATAGGTTTGGGTTCATGTGGCTTTGTGTATCGTATCTATAAGAAATAATGGTGGATTTGCCATGTTCTTAGAATCATCTAAGTCTAGAGTGTTTAAAAGGGTTTGATAATGAGTCTTATTAGATGTTTTATCTTCCTTTGAAACTCATTTTAATCCTCTTGATAATATATTATTCCTTGAAATGGTCATGACCCTAGAAGGTTGACTATGAGGATAATCATGACCAAATTATTCTAGTAAAAGATCATCCTCTTCTAATAAAATTTGAACCATAAATTTCAACATGTTATAAATTTTAGTATCATGTATTTCTCTTTCATGGTAGATGAATTTATTAATTTCTTGATACCATGTTGGTTTTTGAATATGGGAGTTAACAAGTTTATGGGTGGTAGTGTGATAAGGTAAGTTTGAAAGAGTTGATCAAAAATCTTAGATTAACACCCCCATAATGGATCTAGGTTGGGTTTTTCAATCCTTTAAGGAATTTTCATGGAGATTAAATTTTATTTTGAGTCTTGATCCTTCACATTGATTATTTGAATATTTCCCACAAAAAGGTACTTTATGTTTGGGATAAGACCTTACACCTAAGTTCTATGGGTAATGGGGATTTAAGGGATTATGAATTGGAATTTATATTATGGTAAGATAAATTTTTAATTGCATATTTTATTTATAAGAGGATTTTAAAATTATGGTTTTTAGTCTCATCAAAAGATGAGGTCTCAATATGGATGCCCTAGTTTGGGTGGTAGAGCCATCTTCTCTTTACAAATCTGGTCAAGGTTAGCAGAGATATCCTCTTTAGGGAGTTAAATTTTTATTAGAGGATGTTGTAAGTATTTTACTCATGATACCTAAAGGTTTTTGTGTCCACTTCCTAAAGCATTTACCCTAATTTCTCTCTTTACAATATCTAGCTCTTCGTGAGCTATAAGGGAAGTTAGTTTTGGATTTGGTTGAGGCAATGTAATAGTCCTTTTAGGAGGGAGTAATCTAAAGGGTATGGGTATGATATACAAGGATGTTGTAGTGATTAATGGAGTGGTATGCATATATTTTGGGATGTCTAGATAAGCATCCTTCTTGATATCTTTCTCATCCTTTATTTTTTGTTGATTATGTTGAATAGGTTCAGGTAATGGTTCCTCAAGGGGATCCCAAATAATGAGATCCAAAAATCTTGAGTGAGTCTTGGGGATAGTTACACTTGATTTAGATGGTTTTAAAGCATCTATTGTAAGAAGATATTGGATTTTAGTTATTATGGAAAGTTATTTAGAATCACTACCAAAATCTTTAGGTAGAAGTTGATCATGGATCATACTTATCACATGGGTCTCATGGTCTAAGGTGCATCCTAAATTAGCCTGTACAAAATTAGATGTAGAGGTATGATTGGGGAATGGTTTTTAAAGATATATATGGATTGATTAGGAGGAGAATTAGGGTTATGTAACTATAAATCTCCTTTCTCAATAAGGTTTTGAATTATACTTTTGAATTAGAGACACCTATTGATGTCATGACCTAATACACAATGGTAATTGTAGAAGTCATTTTATTTGAACCAACTAGGCTTGGGTTGAGATTAATCGAGATGTATAATTAAATTAAGTTTGATAATAAAATATTTTAAGATCTTGTATAAATATAAGCATATTATTCCGCTAAGGGTGTGTACTTTATGTAATGGGAAATATATTAGATTTACAAATCAATCCTAGCTCAGAGAAGATATATCCTACTTACACTTCTAATTGGGAATACATTAGATAATCAAGGTCATGACCAATATGGATATTCTATACCTATCCAAGGGATATCTTACCAAAATAATATCACTAGGAAAGTTTAAAAAGCCTCCAATTGAGAAAAAATATGCAATAACCCCAACTAGATTCTATGTTTTCATATTCACTAAACTAATAACAAGTAAAGAAAAATCTAATCTAGTGCTCACCAAAGATTGTGGCACAAAGTGGGGGTAATTAACAATAAAATTAAACATGCATAGAATATATATACTCATGTCAATGTATACATAATCCTAAATCATGGAAGAGAAGTGCAAATTCATATCTATCTACTCTTACAAAGGAGTAATAAAGTTAGGAATAATTACCTTTGAAGATGAACCCATTAATCCTAAGTCTCTCCCTTAGCCAAGGTGTTTCATAAGTGGTTGTTTTGGTATGTAATAATGAAAAGGATAAACAACCTATAGGATACACAACCTATCAATGCATCTAAAAGACTTCTCCATAAGATGATATCTATATCTCCAAAGAAAGTATGAAACCCTAAGAAGAAAGTATGAAACCCTAAGCTTGCTCCTCAAGTAGAATGGTGGATAAGTAAATGGACAATATATATTACTTCTTATTCTCTTATTTTAGAAAAGGAAAAACTAATGTGTTTATATATTTGGATCTATCTTAAAGCATTTCTAAATTTTAGTTTTATAAGGTTGATCCAATTGACCTAATATTGAGATTGACAAAAAACTAACTAGGTAATGAACTATGTCAGCAATGGCTGACATAGTATTTAGTAAGCTTTTGTAAATAACAATACAAGGTCGATGTGGCTAATATAGTCATGTAAAATACCAAGAAGGGGTTTAAGTTGGGTAAAGGGCTAAGGAAGGAGGTAAATGACTAGAGGAGGGTGAAAAATAGGAGGCAAAGCTTAGGGGAATGGTTTTTAGGAGACAAGTGTGTAGATAACAAGTGGAAAAAAGGGATACCAATCCTGAAAAGAACCAATAGTCTGCTCACCCATTTCTCAAGTCACCCTTTAAGGCATGTAATTAGAGATATTGAGACTTAGTGGGTTCTTAAAAGTAGAAAGCATTAGTAATTGATAAATTTTAAAAATAATATGTGTATACATATGCCCCACTTGAAGCTCATCATGTGTCATGTGAGTGTAACAAGGGATTGTGCTTCAAAAAAGAACATATAAACACATGAAACTAAGAAAACATATAAAAATTAATGCTAAAATCAAATTATATAAACTAAAAATACCATATAAATACCTTAACTTACATTTCTAATAAATGATTGCATGCAAACATCATAGTCTTTATCATGGAGGGTGTAGTACCTGCATTTGAGAAACCCTAGGGATACAAAACTAATAATACAAGCAATGCATGTGTATGTAAGATTGTTAAATTATAAATGAGGAACTTTAGAAAAATTGACAAACTAGGATTGTTAAGGCAAGGTTAGAACCAAAATATTGATGGCACGTGAATTAAAAAATGATGGAAAATGAATGTAGAACAACTAAATCATGTTGGAAAGCATGTAAAACATAAATTAAAAAAATAAATATATAACATACTAAATCACATTGGGAAGTATGTAAAACATGAATGAAAAATGAAATATCAGTGCAATAAAACTTTGACAAAGATATATAAGTGACAAGTAACCCCATGTAAGATAAGCATGTTGAATCAAACATAAATAAAAACATGAATGACTAAAAATGAAATGTAAGTCAAGATGTAATACAAGTATGTCAAATAAAGGTGAATAAAGCATAAATAAATTAAAATGAGATATACGTCAAGATGTATGACAAACATGAAGAAGTCATACATAAAGAGTAACATGTAAGAATGTAAAATGTCATATGTAAGATAAGTGAAGTCCACAAAAATCAAACAAGAACATGATAAATAGATGAAAATTAAAAGCTCTAAAGGATGAAAAATCCAACTTAGTGCTTGTTTTGAGATACAATGTAAGAAAACACAACCAACTAATGATATGAATAGTATGATAATGAGATGGTGTGGTAAAAAAATGGTGAAGGGATGTTTTTGAGGAAGGTATGGTCCTATCCAAGGTCTTATAATGAAACTCACAAACTATAAACCATGAGGCGTAATAATGTAGATGTGATCAAGGATGTGATCAACTAAAAGTAATATCCAACAAGGGGAATATAAGGAAAATATGATTTAAATAAGGAATGTGAGGCACCACATGGGTGATGTGAACATCCTTAGCAATAATGAGACACACTAGGCAAGTGAGAAAGGATAAAAACTATAAATAGCAAGGACTTTAGACATTTTGACTAGTGAACACAAAACTTGAGATAAAAATTTAAGTACATAGATCATCCCATGAAGGATATATGCATGAAAAATTAAAATGGACCTAATTACCACAACATGTTCCCCATTATTTAGGACCCCTTACAGAGCCATCATTCTACTATGAAGATTAGGTACTTGCATGAGAAATTAGGTGGCACTAGATAGTATATGATATAATGACACCTTCTACCCTAGTCTACTCACTTAGTGTACCCCAATGGACCTTGAATATATCATAAGGATAAATATGAAGTTTGATCTTTGATTAAGATAGGAGATGTGCCAAATTTAGTGTGATCTAACTTTTAAGATTATTTTTCCCTTTGAATCATTACCTTTTGTTTGTATTTTATGATTTGGATTTTAACTTTATTGATGGATTTTTATATTCCTCCATAAAAATTCATAAAATATGGGTGAAATAGGTGCCAAACATAAGAGAGATTACACTTGGTTACTAGAGAAAATGACTTATAGATGAAGGTGTCTAAAGACTCCTAAACTTGCCCACAAGTAAATGTGCAATCTCAAAATTGATCGATGTGAGCCTCAAATGAAAGGAAATAAGGGAAATATGTGTATCATCAGAGATCCATCTATATAATAAGTGATAAAATGATGAATATTCTCATAGCCAATTCTAAGGAGGTAAAATATTGTTATGAAAGGGATAGGGCTATGCTATGATAGTCATGTCACTTGAGAAGCCATACTAACCTACCATGGATATAACATAAACACCAATTAAAGTAGTAGTCATGCTATAAAGTGATTTAAAGAAGTTTTAATGTGGTTATTTGTGAGGAGATCCTAGTCTTATCCATGGTATTACACTTTAACTCACAAGGTTAACACCAATGAGGTGAATGCTAAATAATTGGGGGGGGGATAATCATAAAGCTATTATGGAAAATAATGACATAAAAAAGACAAAAATGAAAGAGATTTATAATAAATAAAATGAAAATAAATGCCAAATGTAATGTGTAAGAAAACCAAAGAACTCAAAGGTGACAATGATTTTCATAAAGTGAAACTAAAAGAAGTAAAGTGAAAAAAAAAGAAACATGAGACAAAAAATAAGAATATATATACTAACGTCTATATTAAATATGAGCATGTGAAATAAGATTTTGCAAATATAGAAAGGTTCCTTGAAGTTGAATTTGTTTGTTATTATGAATTATAGAATAATAATAATCATAAGATGTCCCAGTGGGTATATAGATGTAGTGATCGGCATCGAAATATGCCCCAAAGTTTGAAGGGACATGGGAATGGTGTTACCCTTGAATCTAGTATGCTCAATTCATGGGATAACCCCTATGAAACTTATCCATTTAGTATACCACGAGCTCTAGGAATGAAAATCAAGTCAAATAAATTATCCTTATATGTGATTTTATACTCAAAATGTTAGTCTCTTTTTTAGAGGTTTTTATCCCTTATAGTCTACAGAATTTTCTTGAGACTACACCCCAATGTGTAAGGGCAGAGAATTTATCTACCATTGCACATGTAGTAACAGAGAAATTCTCCACCCTTGTATGTAGGGCCACCACCATAGTGTAATTAATGATATTAATTATTGAGATTATATATATTTACACCATAGTTAATTTCTTTTTACCATTACATTTCTCTCTCTTATCATCATTTTCATGCCTACCTGCATCCTGCCCCATGATTTCCACACATGTATTCTTTGACTCACCCATGTATTTTGTCTTTCTTCATGGATTTTGGGTATATTTTTGTTGTTTTAATTTCATACTAGGTTTTTATTTCATTTTATTACCTTATGTTTCTTGCTTTCTCACCATTTCATTTTACTCATTTCATTTTTCTTAGATCCCATTTTTATTTATTCAAACATTTTACAAAGATTGTTTATCCTCCATAGATTTGAAACATTTGAGCTTCATTTCATGTTTTTGAAACACCATTTCCTATACCTTGAAACCTATTACCCTCATAATTTATATATCGATGTATGTTGAAGACATTGGTTATGTAGGTTAGATAATTTTCTCTGACCTACACCCAACCTTACCCAACCCACCAAGCCTTGAGTCGATGTAGGTAAGAGGAAATTATTTGGCCTACACCCTTATCAACCTATTTCATCCAAATAATTTTATCCATATTGAAAAAAATATACCTACCCATGGTGTAGTTTATAGAAAATTATTTTAGCTACATGAGTGCTTTACTACCCCATGCAATGATGTATATTTTATATGCTTCTACATATCTTCTTGTTAGATGAAAAATGTTAAATATGGAGGATTGGAATTCTCTCTTGTAGTTGTTCAACTAATGTTGGAATATTCTCCTTCCAAGATAACCATGAAGTAAAAATTTCAAAGAGTAGTCTCAATGTCTATAATTGAATCTAATGTGGACCAAATTAGGGACACATATATTGGCCATGTGGATATGATAAAGTTCTTATAGAGAATAAACAAGGGTCCCATTATACCACACATGAAATTAGTTCTAGATAAAAAAATTTACTTCGTATTTTCATTCCCTATATCAGCATAATATTTAGAGTTTTTCTTAATAATTGATACCTATTTTGACAAGGAAACTATAAAAGTTAAGGATGTAGATGGAAAACTTATTATCCAAATTGATGAGGACTATTTGGACAAAATATTTCATCTACCTAACATAGAAGAGTATTCAAATATTTTTTTGAACTTGGATGAGGAGTATTATGATAATAATTTTGACAAATTCAAGAGGCACATCAACTCTCACTAGCTCAAAACTCCTTGGTATTCCATTGCTAAATGGCTCAAAAATTTATATCACAATGAATTATTAGAGGAAGTGGGGGATTTAATCACTCTTATAAGAAATGTTAAGGGGATTCCCACAAAACATTTTTTAAGAGTGGATGTATCATTACATTTGGGCCATCAAGAGGGGTAAGCAAAATATATTCTAGGAAAATAGATCAGTGATGCCACATGTCAGCAATTCTCTGAGGTGACTTCTTATCTCAAGTTATTCATGACCTCTTATCTAGTTTATGTTATAACTAGTATGAAATCATTTCTAGGTTTCACTATCAATGGTGATAGAAGGCAAGTTCTTGTGTATGAGTATTGTCCACAATTGAACCTAAAGGAGAGCATAAAACATTATATAAGGGTCAATGATGACTTATTTTACAAGTAAATTTATATTTTTGATAAATACCTTGAGAAGAAGAGAGTTTCAAACTCAGCATGGGAGCAAGTGAATAAGGTTGGTTGTATATTTTTGTAATCCCCAACCTTTACCTATATTAGAGTAGGAGGGTTTTATGAACAACCACATATGTTTCCCAGATATTTGAGTGACAAGCTAATCCTAATGGAGATGTGTCAATAGATGAAAAACATTCAAAATAAATAATAAGATGCACATAAGCCTAGTTTCAAATTTCAAATCAACATTGGTCAGTATACAATCTCTACCTCTCCAAAGGCCAAGATAATGGAAACTAAATTACAATGGATTACTCTCAAAAGTTTCAAGAGCAGGGAAAAATTTGACTATAGGAAGATGAAATAAAATATCAGAGGGAATTACAATCATATACATATAATATAGGACATTTGGGTTGAGTGTAGAATAGAAGAAGATGTGAGAAATCTTAACTACATCCATCTCACTATAGATCAAATTGTCGATTTAAAACTAGTTGACTTTCCTAAAGGAATGAAAGATGATGGTAACACATTAAACTCTCTTTATGAGATTAATCATATTTATTCTACTCCTCTTCCCCCAATTAAATGGTTAATAAAGGAATTTACTTCCATAAGGGACATATTACAACTCATTCTTATAAAAAAAATCCCTGGTTGGAAGAAAAGGATATCATATTGAAACCATTCAAGATTAACTCAGAGGAAGAGTATGATGGAGAGACTTCTAAAAAGTGAGAAGAGATAAGGAAAAATAATAAAGGAGATTCCCCCACATCTACACAAAGGTAAAGTTTGTTTTCAAAATCAAAGGTAAAGTTAAGGGCAAGGACATTGATATATAGAAAAATGTTCAAGCAACTATAGAAGAAAATCCTACCACAAGTGAAGCATCAATGTAACTAGTGATTTCTCAAATAAAGGTCTCTTAGGTAGTGTCTTCCACTCTTCCCCTATCACTCCTACCACATCAATTGCTCTTATAGTACTTATTCACACTATTCTTTAATCTCTTCCTTCACCCACTAGTGCTACACTTTTCCATGTTCCTTCTCATAACACATTAGACTAGGTATTTGAATCCATTTATAATTTACCTATTCATTCAAAGTCATTAGAATCACCCAAAAAGACATTGATAATTTCATGTCTACCTCATCTTCCAAATTGGAAACATAGGTCACATCTACTCTTGTGTCAAATGTGCCAATGAGAACAATTTTTTTTGCCATACCAACCCAAAATCCACCTATCATAACCCCTAATCCATTGGTATCCATTTCATTACTAGATAACTCCATTTCACCTTCCATTCCACTCACCTCACAAACCATTGATCTTCTCCCAACATCACAATCCTTGATATCATTTTCACAAGTGGATTCATTAACCCTTCCCCCTTGTTTAATGTCTCAAACACTTAAGAGGAAGGAACAAGTTGTATCACTAGATGATTTTGACTTTAATCAACTTGTGTTGTAAATATAAGGACAACAAAAAGGTCCAAGACAATATCAAGACTAATTTTTTACTATGGTAACAAGTATGGTGAAGTTACAGTTCCTCTAAAAGGTAAAAACATTGAAGATATCCAAGCATCTAAATATACAATAAGATGGATAGATCTTGGTAAGAAAACATATGAAAGTGTAAAAGAAGATCTATAGGTAGTGATGTTATCTTTTCTTGAGATATATGACAAGGATAACATGATCAAAGATCAACTTAAAGCACAAGTATAAAAACTAAGCTCAGTTCTACTAAAAATCACTCAATATTCTGATTTAGTAGAGCCTATTGGGAGTGAGGACACTAAAATAACAATTCAATAGGCAACAAATATTGGGTCACAAGGTCAAGCAGTTAGTGCCTGAATAGAGAGACTATTAAAACAAAGTTCTCAATAGTTACATTATACCATTTAAATTTTGAATAAATTGAGTGAATTAAAAATAAAAATGCAAAAAACACTTGACACTCTCACTCTACACTTGTAATTAATAGATAATGATATTCATATATGGACCTAGCTACACTAGTTCAAGTTAGAACTTTTGGTTGAGCAAAAAGTGATTCCTAATAGGAAGATGTTTATAAAATATAGAGAGGGAATGAAGAATAAGAAATAATTCCTCAAAAATCTAATTAAGGATCTTGATGAAGCCCAGGACATGTGAACTGACAAGGGGATAGACCTTATAGATAAGATTGTAGAATTTCCTTGATAGGTAAAAGATGAGTCAAAAAATCCTTCATGCTAAAAGATTTCTTCAAGAGTTCACTTCCTTGGTTCACATAAAAGTCAAGATAGGAAAATTCACATTGGACTCCATCAACAAGCTGATTGAATTCCAAGTAATAATGGATAAATTGTAAAGAGTTTTATATAATAATAAAGACTTGTCAGTAAACATAGCATACTCCATTACAAGAGTCCTTACCATCTCCAGGAATAAATCCAGGATAGATAATAATGAGGTTTAAGCAACCTTGAAGAGATAGGAATTAGATCTAGAGAATAATAAAAAGGAATAAATTCTTGTGTCTATGAACATTTAGTTTATTTTCATTATTTTCCATATGTAGTTTTGTTATGTGCAATTTACACAGGAAAAATACACAGTCCTAAATAAAATTAGACTCTCTCAAGAATAAGTCAAAGTAGTTATGTTTTCCCTAATTTTTTTCATAACTACTCTCTATAAATAAGAGGATGGTCTTTTATAAATGCATGATCACCAGTGCTATAAAAGAGAAATGTTTCTACATTGAAAAGTAATTTTTGAAACTTTGTATTTAAATTGTAAATCTTGAATTCCATCAATATAATAAAATCAAGTGATATTTAAATATTTGTTTTGGGATAAACTTGTGATGTATTGGAAATATTCTTACGTATTTTCCATTACATTTTCTTGTGCTTTTGATTGGATTGTGGTGTGAATTTATATAAATTAGAATGTGTCAAAAAGTTTATTTTGAAGTCTTTTTGAGCTGTAATATCATTATTAGGTTTGTGTTCATTATTGGAAGTGACTTAATTTGGAGACTTTGGGCTGCAAGTTATTTTATTTGGTGATTTAATCTTTATTGGAAATAAGGTGGAGACTTTGGTCTATACTTTTTTCTACCTATTCATGTTACATTGTTAGTATTATTCTAGTTATTCTTATGTCTAACTAATTTAAATATCAATTATTATTACTCAAACAAGTAATTTTATGTTTTCATAGTACATTATAAAGAATGAAAGGATGCATAGTATAAGTTTGCAAGTGAACATCAATTATAAAAAAATAGAATTGTATGATATGATAACACCCACTTTGATAAAATTATTTTAAATAATTACTTATTGTTTTAGTTAGCAATAAAAAGGGAGCCTCCTCTTTCATCGAGGAGATATTTTATCTCATCACATTGTGGTTTAAAGTACCATTCTATTACCATTTTATTGGTAAAAAATATTCACCCAACAATTTTTGGTGACTCCACTAGGGAATGAACATACAACTGAGAGCTACACTCATTCCATTGAAATAGGACCAACATCTTATTATTTATAATTGTTTAGTTGTTGTTAATCTTATTTATTTTCTAGATAAATTCACCATCTTGTGTAATAAATTTACACCCTTAGAAGAAGGGAAATAAGACACATTGATCTTACATTTGAGTTGTTCCAATAACATAACTTTAATCTTTTACTATCATGTACACGATCACCACTTCAGTGTACACAAAGTTTTATTCTTACCAATACAAGATCTCTTATACCAAGGGAAGCTTCTAATGTTTTTATGGATTCGCCTATCTTACCATTGAAAATATTTGTTATTTCTCCATACAACCCACATATAATGGTTTCTCAAGGTCCATGGGGAACTTATTTTGATCTATTGAACTTGACACCAACATCTCATGAACTACCTCGTGGTTCATGGAAAAATTTACTCAAGTTCTATGGTAATGGAAAGCAACATCTAGATGACCATATTGTCAAATTCTACATTGCATATAGATTTATTGGAGTGAAACATGAAGATTTTTCTATAATATTGTTTCTAAAAACACTCCAAGGTGTTACTGTTGATTGGTTTTACCATCTTACAATAGGAACCATCACAAGTTGGGCAACACTTAAGGCTAAGTTTGAGGTAAGGTTTATGTTGGAAAAATATGCTCATGGATTATTGTCTCAACTTACACAAATGAAGAAATAAACACATGATCCATGCATGATTTCATGGAAAAATTCAATAAGTTAAGGAATAGGATTCCAATGGTTGCTCAACTCACACTTGAGAACTTGAAATGCTTCTTCATCAATTCTTAATCACTATAGGTTATTTTTATTTTACAAAGAGTAGCCCCAAATAATATTGATGATGCTTAAAGTTTGGACACTAAAGTAGAAGATGATTTGATCTTGGTGGGAAAAGTGAGAAATAATTCAATTAAGCCTAAAGGGCATTCCTTGTCAACTTCACCTTCTACTAACACCACAAATCATATGGTGCAGAAGCTGGAAAATGAATTGCTAACACTCAAGAATCAAATGTCCCAAGGTATGTCATTTTATTCATAAATATATACTCCAAGAAGAACATACCAAAATGCTTCCAATTATTCCACTAATGCTATGAGGAATCAAAATCAAAATAAACTTCCTCCACCACAAGAAAGGCTTGTATTGGAGGCACCACTGGATAATGCAATAGTTAACTAGTTAGAACTTGAAAATGATGATATTATAGAGCTAGAATATGTTCCATAAGATGATGCAAATCCATTCATAGGAGATGAAGAAGGAAAATCTGGTGACTCTGATATCATGTTTCTAAACTTTGAAGAAGAAAAAGATAAAAAAGAGGAAGAATCACATGGTGAGTCTTATGTTGTCTTCACATGTTCTCAAAATCAACTGAATCAATAATAAAAGGTTGATAAAGTTAAGTCCAAGGATGAACCATGAAAGGAGGTTATGATTTCCAAAAGAGGAACTCCTTTACTATTTCAACCATAGAATATAGTGATAAATAAACAAGTAAGTATGCCTTATCATTATACTTCTTCTCCTTCTACATATATACCTAGTGCCCACAACCTAAAACCTAAAAATGAAAATACCTCATCTTCCATGACTACCCTATACCCAACTTTTAATATCATAGACCATGATAGGAAGACAAAAATTCAAATTTATGAGGTTTAATACGTCTAATCTAACCCCAATAAATTTGAGAGATTAGCTAAGTTTGTAAAAATCAAGGGAACCAATTTCAATCAGATCTTATTTAAGAGTGCACTAGTTGACCCTAAACCAAAGCTAAATAGAAATAACTTGGTTGTAACTCCTTCATCCAACTCTATAAAAATAGATCCTTATATATCTCCCTATTTATCAATGGTTACAAGCTCAATAATTACATCATTGATTTGGGTGCCTCTGACAATGTGATGCCAACCAAAGTAGATACTACCTTAGGGTTAAATCTAACAAAGACTTTTGGCTTTTGTTTTTCAATGGAAATTAAGAAAGTACCCCTCATAGGCCAAATCAAGGATGCATAAATTGCATTTTCTATATTTTTGGAGAAAAAGATAAAGATGATGGTTCTTGTGGCTGATGTTCCAACCTCATATGGAATTTTGTTGAGACATAACTTTTGCAAAGATGTTGGTGGTGAAATCAGCATGGATTGATCTAAGGATAGAATCCTATCAAAGGTGTTATGCATAAAATTCATCAAAGGAGTAAATAATGTATACTATGACAAATACTGATGATCTAAAAGCCTAGATTCTCTTTGAAACCTCTAGAATGGGCACTTATTTCTTGACCATAGATGAAGATCTAGTATCATCAGATGATATTTTAGATGAAGGTTAGGAAAGAGATGAACCACCCTCTTCAGATGAAGAGATTTTATATTTTAAGATTATCAAACTAAAAATTTAAAATGATGTTTGGAATTTAGAATTTGATGACAATTATTCTTCAACTAGATTTGGAGCAGGGATAATCCTCATATCTCCAAAAGGAAAGATCTTCCCTTTTTATTTCAAGTTATAGTTTGATAACATGAAAAATACTGTTGAATATAAAGTGTTATTTTTAGGGATGGATGTTGCACAAAATAAAGGAATTAAAAATATTCATGCTCAAGGTGATGTTGATTTAGTCATCTATCAAGTTAGGAATTTGTATCAAACAAAGAATTAAATGATAAGGCATTATCACAATCATGTTTGGGATTGTATGGAAGATTTTGATACTTTTAATATATTAGCAATTCCAAGAGAATAAAATGATAAGACATATTCATTGGTTGTTTTAGCCACTCTCCTAATTCCTCACAAATATTTTCAAGGCAACAAGTATACCATTGAGTTAGTCTTCTGACCTAGTGTTCTTGATAATGTCAATCATTGGAAAGTTTTTAACAATGATGATCAACTCATCACTTTCTTGGATAAGGAATTTTTTTTAGTGATTTATACTTTGAGGGGAGTGACTCTACTCCTCAAAAATTAATCTCCAAGATAGATGAGGAAACTGGTGAGATTTTACAACTAAAAGGGATTATAATTCCTAGAGGATTGGTTTCTCTAGAAAGACTCTTTTATAAACATGATCACTTTATCAAATGTTAATAGTCTAAATTAGATTCATTAGTATAAATTGAGTAGGTCAATCTAGGAATAGAGGATGATCCCAAAATGATAAATATTTGGAATTTTTTCTCATTAGAGGAAATAAAGAAGTTGGTGACACTTCTATAGTAGTACATTGATGCATTAACATATTCATATACTGATCTAAATTTTTTTCAACCCAAAGAAGTGCAACATGATATTCATCTCAAACCTAGGTCTTAGCCTCATAAGTAAAAATAATGACAGTACAATCCCAAAATCTTAGGTACCATCCTTACCAAGATACAAAAGATGCTAAATTCTAGGATCATCTTTCCTATTCATCACTCAACATGGATAGCTAATATTATTCCTATGAGAAAAAAAATAGAGAAATTTGCATTTATGTTGACTTCCATAATCTAAACAAATCATCTCTAAGGGATAATTACCCATTTCTAGTAATGGATCGAGTACTACAAATAGTAATGAGTTTAGAGTTGTCTATGCTAGATGGATTCTTAGGATACAATCAAGTGGAGGTGCATGATGAAGATCAAAAAAATATGACCTTTACTACTCCATGGGGCACCTTTGCATTTGCATAATTCCTTCTGGGTTGATTAATGTTGGTGCCACCTTTTAGAGGGATATGGACTTGGCTATCTAGGATATTGTTGGTAAGTTCATTGTCGTCTACCTTGATGATTTAATTATTTTCTCAAAGAAGCATCAAGATCATTATGATCATTTACAACAAGTACTTAAAAGGTGCCATCGACATGGGATATCCATCAATCCCAAAAAATCCATTTCTAGGGTTATTGAAGGTAAGCTCTATGGACACATTATGTCCAAGGAAGGGATCAAGATTGATCATGAATGGGTTAAATCTATCCATAATCTAACTTTTCCATCATGTAAGAAAGGAGTACATTCCTTCTTTAGGAAGGTTAATTTATTGTGAAGATTTATACCTAATTTTTTTGAGAAGACATGTCATATTATAAATATGATGAAAGGGAAATAAATTTTTCATTATAATGTAGAAGGGAGAGCTTCCTTTCACGAAATAAAGGAAGAAATTACTCATGCTCCAATTTATTCTACCCTAACTATATCAATTACTTCATCATATATAGTTATGCTTAAAAACATACTCTATCCATCATCTTGGTACAACTAAATGAAGAGGGGATTGAATATCTTATATATTTCATGACATACCCTCTAAAGGCTCATGAGCTCAAGTACTCACCCATAGACAAAGATGATTACACTATGGTAAAAGTGGTTAATCATTTCAAGTATTACATCCTCAATTATCACACTATCACACTAGTACTATATTCTATAGTCAAGTCCATTCTAACTCAATAAGAATTTAGAAGCAAAAGAGGTAATTAGATTATTAAGATCCAAGAAATGATATGGAAATAAAACCTACAAATCTAGTGCATGGAAAAGGTTTGTGTTAACTCATTGTACAAAACAAATCAGAAGAGGTATCCAACAATGAAGGAGATATAGAGGAAGATCTTCCCATGGTCTTGTTTGTAAGCACAATAAATGAGTGGTATTTTGAGATTTATTATTTATTCATGAATGGAGAATGTCTATAGCATTTGACATATTAAAAGAAAAGGAAAATCAAGCTAAAATATATAAATTTTTTTCTTTGGGATAATGGTTTGTACAAGTGAAGCATTGATGGAATTTTTTTATGATGTGTAGACAAGGCAAAACAAGATAATTTATTGGAATCCTTTCACAATTTGACATGTGGAGGACATTTCTTAGCTCCAGTCATAACTCACAAGATTTTACAAGCAAGGTACTACTAGCTTACACTTTTTCAAGATGCATAAGTGTGGGTATGTAAATGTGAGAAGTGCCATAAATTTATGGGGAAACCCAAGTTGGTAGTCCTACCCCTCAAGCTAGTAGTTATTGAAGAAACTTTCGAGCAATGGGGTATTGAATTCATTTGTGTAGTTAACCCATTATCAAGTATGGGTCATAGTTACATTCTCACAGCTACTGACTACTTCACCAAGTGGGTAGAGGCAATTTTAGCTAAACATGACACTTCAAAAGTTGTTTGTAACTTCCTCAAGGAAAGCATCATCACAAGGTTTGGAGTGCCTAACAAGATAGTAATAGATAATGTTATTTGTTTCTCATCCTAGGAAATAATTGAGTTATGTTTTGAATATGGGATCATTCTATCACACTCCTTGAACTATTTCCCTCAAGGAGATGGTCAAGCTAAGTTGAGTAACAAGAATTTGGTTACTATTATTAGGAATTTAGTAGAGGAAAATCAAAGATCCTGTCATAAGACATTGTATGATGCATCGTGGGTTGACTGTATCACTCTTAAGTGAGTGATTGGTATGTCCCCCTACCAAATTCTCTATGGTTTGAATGAAAAAAATACTTATCACATTAGAGTTTCCTTCTCTTAGATTCACTAAAGTAATTGAAGATGAAACATTTGAAAGTTATATAGACAAGCATATTATATTCATTGCTAAACTAGAAGAGCAATGTACAAAGGTGGTGGATCTCATTATTGAAAATCAAACCCAAGTCAAGAAGCTTTTTGAAAATAAAGCCAAGCCATAAGTTTTCCAAATTAGGGATCTAGTTCTATTATGGGATAATAAAAGAGAGATGAAAAGAATGTAATTTAAAATTTGATTCCTGATAGAGGGTTCTTTTCCTCATTCATCAACTTTCTAGAGAACATAGTTTCATTTTGGCATACCAAGACAGAGCACCACTACCATTGCCTTAAAATAAATAACATCTAAATATTTTCACTCAGTGAGGTTCCAGATAAGTTTGTATATTTTGTATATATCTAGAAATTATTTTTGTTATGTCTTTAGTCTACTCTGTCACCTGAATCTATGGCCCAATGGAGAAAGGCACTTAGAGTTCTATAATTCTTTTCCCTCAAGCATTTAAAAGAATGATTGAAGGAAATTCCCTAGTCAAAGATAGTTATTACCCTTGAATTTAGTAGGCTCAATTCATGGGATAACCCCTATGAAATTTGTCTATTTCATAGCCCATGATCTCTAGGAAAACAAATTGTCCTTATACATGATTTTCTCCTCAAAAAGTTAGTCTCTTTTTGAGAGTTTTTATCCCTTACAGTTCAAACATTTTTCTCTAGAATATACCAAGCTTGAAATTTTGTAGTCCAAATAAATTTCTCTAGACTACACCCCAATGTGTAAGGGTGGAGAATTTATCTACCACTACACATGCAATACCAAAGAAATTATCTGCCCTTGTAGGTGGGTCCATCACCATAGTGTAATTAATGAGATTATATATATTTACACCATGGTTAATTTATTTTTACCATTGCATCTCTCTCTCATTACCATTTTATGCCTACCTGCATCTTCCTTTACCATTTCCATGCACGTCTGCTTTGACTCACCCATAAATTTTGCCTTTATTCATAGATTTTAGGTAGGTTTTTATTTCATTTTCTTACCCTAGGTTTCTTTATTTATCACTATTTTGTTTTACTCTTTTCATTTTTATTAGATCCCATTTTTATTTGTTCAAACCTTGTACAAAGATTTTTATTCTACATAGATATGAAACCTCTGAGCTTCATTTCATGTTTTCAAAACACCAATGCCTTGACCTCAAAACTTGTTACCCTCATGATTTTTATACCCATGTATGTCAAAGATGGTGGTTTTTTAAACCCTTCTCCATGGGTGCACTTTAGAGAAAATTATCTAAAGTGCATACCCAATACCTAACCTAGGTGCACGTCAAACAATTTTCTCTAAAGTGAACCCTTTTCCTTAAATTCCTAATTGGTACAATTTGAAGAATTTTCTCTGAATTACACCCTTTCCCCAAATAATGGTGTAGGTCAAAAAAATTTCTTTGACCTACACCTAACCTTACCCAATCCACCAAGCCTTGACTCGATGTAGGTTAGACAAAATTCTTTGGCCTACACCCTTCTTGACCCATGCCATCTAGGGAATTTTCTCTAGGTTACACAAAAGATACCTACTCATAGTGTAATTCAAATAAAATTCTTCAAGATACATGAATTTCTTTACTACCCCATGTAGTGATGCGTATTTTATCTACTCCTATATATCTTCCCATTATATGAAAAATTCTAACTCTAGAGGGTTGGAATTATCTCTTGTAGTTTCTTAACCAATGTCAAAAGATTCTCCTACCAAGAGAACCTTGAAGTACAAATTTCAAGGAGTAGTCCTAAGTCTACAGTTGAATCTAATGTGGACTAGATTAGGGACACATAAATTGGTCATGTGGATATGAAAAAGTTCTTATAGAGACTAAACAAGGATCCCATTGCACCACACATGAAAGTAGTCCTAGATAACATAATTCACTTGGCAGTCACATTCCCTATATTATCACAAGATTTTAAGTTTATCTTAATATTTGCTACCCATTTTTACAAGCAAACTAGAATAATTAAGGATGAAGATGGAAAACTTATCATCTAGTTTGATGAGGAATATTTTGACAAAATATTTCATCTCCTTGACATAGAAGAGTATTCAAATATTTTTGTGAACCCAACCTAGGAGCATTATGATAAGATTTTTGATAAATGCAAGAGGCACATCAACTCTTATTAGCTCATAACTCCTTGGCATTCCATTGTTAGATGGCCCTAAAAAATTTATTGCAAGGAATTCTTAAAAGAAGTGGGGGATTTAATCACTCTTCTAATTAGAGTTAAGGGTATTCCCACATCAAACATTTTTTAAGAGTGGATGTATCATTACATCTGGGCCATCAAGAGGGGTAAGCAGAAGATATACTAGGGAAAATAGATCAGTGATACCATATGTCACCAATTCTTTGAGGTGGCTTCTTCTCTGAAGTTAGTCATAACCTCTTATCTATTTTATGTTAAAGCTAGTATAAAATCATTTCTAGGTTTAACTAGTAATGGTGATAGAAGGCAAGTTCCTGTGTATGAGTATTGTCCATAATTGACCCCAAAAGAGAGCATAAAACATTATATAAGGGTCAATGATGCCTTATTTTACAAGTAAATTTGTATTTTTGACAAAGACCTTGAAAGAAGAGAGTTTCAGACTTAACATGGGAGCAAGTGAAAAATGTTGGTTGTATATTTTTGAAATTCCCAAACTTCACCTAAATCAAAGTAGGAGGGTTCGATGAACAACCACATATGTTGCATAGATATCCAACTGATAAGCTGATACTAATGGAGATGTGTTAGTAGATGATGATCATGTATAATAATCAGATGTACATAATCTTGGTTTCAAGTTTCCAATCAACATTGGTTGGTATATAGTCTCTATCACTCCAAAGGCCAAGATAATGGAACTGAATTACAATGGATTACCCTCAAAAGGTTCAAGATTAGGGAAAAATTTAACTAAAAGAAGATGAAATAAAATATCAAATGGAAATACACTCACATACATATATTAGAGTACATTTGGTCTAAGTGTAGAATAAAGGAAGACATGAGAAAGCTTGACTATAGTCATCTCACTGTAGATCAAATTTTCAATTTTCAATTGGCTAAAATTCTTGAAGGAATGAAAGATGATGGGAACACATTGGATCCTATTTATATGATTAATAAGATTGATTATACTCCTCTTACCCAAATTTGATAGTTAATAAAAGAATACAATTCTATAAGGGACAAATTCCAACTCATTTTTATAAAATCCAATGCCTAGTTAGAAGGGAAGGATATCAAATTGAAACCATTCAAGACTAGCTTAGAGGAAGGGTATGATGAAGAGACTTCTAAAAAGTGGGAAGAGCTAAGGACAAAGAATACATAAGATTCCCCCACCTCTACACAAAAGTTAAAGTTTGTTTTCAAAATCAAAGGTATAAGTAAGGGCAATGACACTGATATAGAGAAAAATATTCAATCAAGTGTAAAAGAAAATCCTACCACAAGTGAAACATCAGTGCAACTAGTGACCAATGAATTCTCAAATAGATGTCTCTCAAGTATCATCTTCCAATCTTCCCCCTATCACTCCTATTGCATCAATTTATCCTATAGTGCCTCTTCACTCTATTTTTTCATCCCCTCCTTCACCCACTAGTGCCACACTTTTCCAAGTTCCTTCTCATAGCACATTGGACCAAGTATTTGACTTCTTTTCTAATTTTCCTAGTCCTTCAAAGTCATTAGAATCACACACCAATTTGTATTTTAGAAATCAAGACATTGATAAGTTCATGTCTACCTCATCTTTCAAATTGGCAACTCAAGTCCCATATATTATTATGTCAAATGTGCCAATGAAAACCAAATTTTTTGCCATACCAACCCAAACTCCACCTATCATAACTAGTACTCTGTTGGTATCCATTTTATTATTCAAGACCTTCCTTACACCTTCCATTCCACTCAATTCACATACCATTGATCTTTTCCAAAAATCACAATCCTTGACATCATCTACATAAGAATATTCATCAACCCTTCCCCTTGGCTAATGTCTCAAACACCCAAGAGGAAGAAACAAGTTGTATTACTAGATGATTTTTATTTTAGTCAACTTATGCCCGTAAAGCCAAAGATATAAAAAAGGGACAAGACAATATCAAGAGTGATTTTTTATTTTGGTAACAAGTATTCTAAAGTTATGGTTCCTCTAGAAGGTAAAAACACTAAAGATATCCAAGCATCTGCTTATGCAATAGGATGGATAGTTCTTGGTAAGAAAAAACATGAAAGTATAAAAGAATATCTATAGGTAGTGATAGCATCTTTGCTTGAGAGATATGACAAGGATAAGGTGATCAAGGATCAAGTCAAAACACAAGTAGAACAATTGATTGTAGTTCTACTAAAGATAACTCAATCTTCCAAGCTAGTAGACCCTGTTGGGAGTGAGGTCATTGAAAAATCAATTCAATAGGTAGAAAATATTAGGTCACAAAGTCAGGTAGTCAGTACCTAAATAGAGATACTATTAATTTAAGGTGTTAAATAATATGTTTTTCTATTAAATTTTTGAATAAATTGAGATAAGTGAAAATAAAAATGTAATAAACACTAGATACACTCACTCAAGACTTGCAGTTAATAGATAATAATATTCACATGTGGACCCAGCTATGCCAATTTAATTTGGAACTTTTGGTTGACAAAAAAGTGATTCCTAATAGGAAGATGTTTATAAAATATATAGAGGTAATGAAGAATAAGAAAGAAGTCCTAAAAAATGTAATTAAGGATCTTGAGGAAGCCCAGGACATGTGCACTAACAAGGGGATAGACCTTACAGATAAGATTGAAAAATTTCTCTGCTAGGTAAAAGATGAATCTCAAAAAATCCTTCTTTCTAAAATAATTATTCTCAAGAGTTCACTTCCTTGGTTTGTACAAAAGTTGAGACAGGAACATTCATGATAGACTTCATCGATAAGCTAGTTGAACAAGTAATAATAGATAAATTACACATAATTTTGGATAAAAATAAAGACTTGATAGTAAACATAGTAGAATCCATTACAAGAGTCCTCACCATATCTAGAAATACATTTGAGCTAGATAACAATGAGGTTTAAGCAACCCTAAAGAGATACAAAACATATCTAGAGAAGAATAAAAGGTAGAAATTCTTATGTCTATAGATAGTTTATTTTTCATGGTTTTCCATATTTAGTTTTATTGTGTATAAGTTACACGTAATAAAAGTACATAGTCCTAAATAAAATTGGACTCTATCAATAATAAGTCAAAGTAGTTATGTTTTCCCTATTTTTTGTTCATAGCTTCTCTCTATAAATAAGAGGATGTTCTTTTATAAATTCATGATCACTAGGGCTATATAAGAGAAATGCTACTAAATTGAGAAGCAATTTTTTAAAATTTGTTTTCAAATTGTAAATCTTGAATTCCATCAATATAAGAAAATCAAGTGATATTTCAATCTTTATGTTAGAATAAACTTGTGATGTATTGGAAATTTTATTATGTCTTTTCCATTACATTTTATTTTGATTTTGATTGGATTATGGTGTGAATTTATATAAATTAGAAGGTGATAGGAAGCTAATTTTGAATTTGAGCTGCAATATTGTTACTAGGTTTGTGTTCATTATTGGAAGTGACTTACTATGGAGACTTTGCGCTGAAAGTTAGTTTCTTTGGTGATTTAATATTTATTAGAAATAAGGTGGAGACTTTGGGCTACACGTTGTTCTACCTATTCAAATTACATTTCTAGAATTATTATATTTATTCTTATGTCTAACTAATCTGAATATCATTTATTATTACTCCAATAACTAATTTTATGTTTTCATAGTACATTGTAAGGAATAAAAGGATGCATAGTATAAGTTTGCAAGTGTACATAAATTCTAAAAAAATAAAATTGGATGATATGATAACACCCACTTTGATAAAATTAGTGTAAATAATTAATTGTTGTTTTAGTTAGCAATAAGAATGGAGCCTCCCCTTTCTTCAAAGAGAGATTTTATCTCATCACACTCTAGTTAAAAGTACCATTCTATTACCATTTTGTCTATGACAAAATATTTACCTAACAGATAGGTATCACAAGATGCTCAAATATGTGAGGTGGAGAGAGGTAACATTGAACCATTAAAATTATTTTCATTGGGTTGGTAGGTGAATTTGGAGATAGGTAGATGTGTTGGTTTATTAGATTTTAGGGACATTAAATTTGACATAGGATGTGTAGGATAGGTATGAAGAGGTAAAGGAGGTAAAGGAGGACCATGTATGATATACTTTGGATTAAGAATTTGAGTTAGGTACTCCTTTGGTTCATGTGACCTAAGAGGTTGAGGTTTAATGGATGCAATGATATGTTCAAAGTTTTTCATGTTAACTATCATTTCCTTATTGGTGTAGTAAGAAGGATCAACTATGGTTTGAACAACATTAGTGGATGAGGTATAGGTATGGGATTATTATTGTTGTTTATTAGGTAGTTGATGTTTATGTGATTATAGTTCTTTAGATTAAATTTGAGAAGATTTAAGATAGTCTTGATAGTGTTGTTTTTCTATACTATCAAGATTGAAATATGGACCAAGAAAAGAAGCAAGAATAAATCTATGAAGATCATGAAAAGACTCATGAGAATGACCTATAGTATCATGCCACTAACAAAACTTATCAGATTGTACCATTTTAGAGGAGGTTTAGAAGGATCAAATTCCATGGGTTTAGAGGGTGGCAATTTCTTTTTAATTTGTTATAGACTCAAGGGAGGGTGGGTTGGGTTAAAATTGGTTGAATTAAATTCTCCATTTTAAGGTTGGGGAGGCTTGGATGAATCAATGTCATGATAAAATGATTGGGAAAGGTGTTTTAATAGTTGTTTTAGGTGTTTCAAATTGAGTCATAATAAAGTCTTACCTTTTTTCTTGGTCTAAGGCTTATTCTAAAGTTTTAGGGGAAAATATTTGATATTTATATTCAAGGGGAGATTTAAGAGAAGTGAAAAATAGTTTTAAAATAGTATCTTCATTTATGTTATGGTCCACTTTGTGAGTTAGAGACTTACATAGTTTTATGAAAGTGTGATAAAATTTATTAGGAAGTTGCTTGGCATTAATGAAATGACTAAGGTAATTTTCATGAAGGTCATCATGTTGGAATTCCTTCACTAGAGCATTAATTGGATCCTCTAGTTGTGAGATGCAATTTATAATAAGTCGGTCATACCATTCAAGTGAATCACTAATAAATATTTTGGCGTAGATATTGGTAGTAGCAAAGGTGTTAGTTTAGACCCATTACTTATAGAGATTACCCAAAAACTTAATAAAGATAGTAAGGTCCTTAGTCCCATCATATGTGATAGTTGTAGAAATGTTTCTAATATTCATGGATGCAATGAATGGGAGTTAAAGGTTCATTTTGAAAATATTGAATCATTTTTTTATTTATTAGAGGTTGAGGGGAAATATTCCCATTGGAATGTGTAAGAGGAGGGACACAATTTTGATTTGGTTGAGACATGATGAGTTAACATGGTTGACTAGTCATGTGTAATAAATTTTATTGCATTTGAATTATTTGGGAATGATTAGTTGTTTACATGATGTTCATTTGTTGAAATATTTGTGCAATAATTTGAGTTGTGTTGATTTTTGCATTATTATTTAAAGGTGGGGTATTAGTTTTGTTAGGAGGAATGGTATTGGGTGGAGGATTCCCAACATTGGTATTAGGAGGAAGACTAGGATGAAGGACCTCAATTGCATTACATTACGTAGTGGTTAGTTTTGGATTAGGAAAAGATGAAGGAATAAAGTGAATAGTTTCATTTGAAGTAATAAAATAAGTGAGGTTTTTATCTAAATCCTTAATTATACAATGCTCTTGACTAAGAAGAAGATAAAAAGATGACATCATTATGAAATAAGACTAGATAAACACACCTAAAATAGTATAAAAAAATGTGTATAGAGTCAACAAGGTTGACTGTGTACTATTTATATATAAGGATGCAAAATGAAGACAAAATTAACCAAACATAGAATAGCGTCAACTAGGTCGACTTTGTACTGTAACCTAACTAGTAGAAAAGAGTACAAGGTTGACTAGGTCAAATTAGTACTACAAATAGGGTAGGAAACTAAGCTAAAAAGGATACATGGTTTACTAGGTCAACTTAGTACTATATCTTGATTGGTAGAAAGGGATACAGAGTTGACTAGGTTGACTTATTATTGCAGATAGGGGAAAACCTAGTCTATAAGAGACTACATCGAACAGAATGATAGTGTGCTAAAAATAAAGAAAGATTTGAAATTTAATTAAATAAATAAATGGAATCAAACACACAAACAATTGGATTAATGAGAATAATCCAATTAGGTCACACATTACAAAACTTTAGACCAATGCTAGATAATGCATGTTTTTTCAATACAACACGCAATGATCATATAGTAAGCAGTCAACTAAAAAATTAAACGCTAACTAAGTGGTCATATTGAGTATTTTTAGATTATTATAAATTTTTATTTTAAGTATGATAAGAAATTTGGAAAAAAATATGGAATTATAAATCAATCTATGGATGGTTTTAGAATGTTTAGGTTGAATGGGATCTATGTTGGTAATGGTATTGGATTACTATTGGGACCTACCTCCTTAATTCATAATCTTTCATCAATAAGGGTATTGGGTATTTTGACAATATATTCCATTAACCATGTGTTTATACTTGGATAGAAAACCAAGTCAACTCCCCCCATTAGTGATGAAATCTAAGTAGATAGGCCTTGGGAAGACAAATTTTAAATTCATTTTGAGTATAAATGATAATTTAAAAAACCATCTAATTAGACTATGTGAGATAATGTAGGAATGAAAATAGCTAAAAATAAAAGTGTGAATTAATTACTAGCAAATATTTTTTAATTCCCAAACTAAGAATGGTACAGTGTCAGTTTAGATGACACTATATGAAAAAATTGTAGAACATAGTCGATTAGGTCACTACTATTTTATAGAAGCAATGGTCCTTAAGAACAAAGTTGACTAGGCCAACTTAGTCTTTTAGATAGAAGATAGGCTATATAACTAAGTTGATGAGGTCAACTTAGTTTGTTATAGGATTTAAATTTTAAAGACTACAAACTTGCCTAAAATATAACTATAATGAAGTACTAAAATGATAGAGAGAGAGGAACCTTGGTGGGTTGGAGGATGATGAGGATTGTAAATTTTTTGTTGAAGTGATTTGAATTTTGCTTTCAAGTTCTACAAACTAAGTTGATTAGTTTGACTTAATTTTGTGAAACCCTATTTTTTAAAGCAAGATAATATGACTAAGTTGACCTACCCAACTTAATTCGTTGATTTATATGTTGACTAGAATACTAAGTTGACCTTCCCATCTTAGTTTGATGTTCTAGATGCTGACTAAAAGACTAAGTTGACATATTCAACTTAGTTTATTATCTGGGACTGAATAAGAATATTACATCAGCCTATCTAATCTAGTAACTTGTATCTGATGAAGACTTGATCAGAAAGAATAGATTCATTTTAATATGACTATGTGTTAAAATTATGCACAAAAGTTAGAACTATATTACCTAGTTGACATAATATCAAAAATATATAAAAATAATAAAATGATAGAAATTAAAGTGTGAAAGAAAACATGCAAATGTTAGATTCACATTGGGTTCACCATAATGTATGCAATAGGAAATATAACATATTTACAAATCAATCCTAGCTCGGAGAAGATAGATCTTATTTACACTTCTGATTGGGGATACATTAGATAATCAGGGTCATAACCAATATGGATCTGGTAAACCTATCCAAGGGATATCTTACCAAAATAATATCACTAGGGAGGGTCCCAAAGCCTCTAGTCAAGTAAAAATATGCAATAACCCTAGCTAGGTCCTGTGTTTTCATATTCACTAAACTAATAACAAGTAAATAAAAATCTAATCTAGTGCTCACCAAAGTTTGTGGCATAAAGTGGGGGTAATAAAAAATAAAATTAAACATTCATAGAATACATACTCATGTCAATGCATACAAAATATTAATGCATGGAAGAGAAGTGAAAATTCATATTTATCTACTCTTACAAATGAGGAACAAAGTTAGGAATACTTACCTTTAAAGATAAACCCATTGAGCCTCAAACTCTCCTTTGGCCAAGGTGATTCATAAGAGGTTGTTATGGTATGTAAGGATGACAAGGATAAATTATATCTAGGATACATAACCTATCAATGCATCCAAAAGACTTCTCTATAAGACAAGATATATATATCCAAAGAAAGTATGAAACCTTAATCTTGCTCCTCAAGTAGAATGGTGGATAAGTAGATGAATAATATATCTTACTTATTTTATTCTTTTAGAAATGGTGAAATGAATGTGTTTATATAGGTGGATCTAACTCTAAACACTTCCAAAAGTTTCAATTGATAATGTCGACCTGATTGACCTAGTATTGAAATTGACAAACAAAATAACTAGGTAATGAACTATGTTATCCATAGCTGATCTAGTTCTTAGTAAGTTTTTATAAATAATAATACAAGGTCGATGTGGCCAACATAGTCATGTAAAATACCAAAAATGGGTTTAGGTTAGGGAATGGGATAATGAAGGTGGTAAATAACTAGAGGAGCATGAAAAATAGGAGGAAAAAAATTAGGGGAATGGTTTTTAGGAGACAAGTGTGTATATAAAAAATGGAAAAAAGGGAAACCAATCCTATCAAGCACCAATGGTCTACCCACCCCTTTCCTAATGCACCCTTTAAGGTGTTAACTTAAAGATATTGAGACTTAATGGGTTCCTTAAATATATAAAAAATCAATAATTGATAAATTTTGAAAACATTGTGTATACATGTACTACTATAGAGGAAAATATTTTAATGATTTTTGTGGTTATACTTATGTTGGGCCCCTATTTAAAATAAGTATAGATCCATATTAACTTAGTAGATATCTTAGCATGAGGAAATCACTTGGCACTTAGTTTTTAAGGGCATATTCTTGAGTTAGTTATACATGGTGAATGTAGTGTAAAGGGAATAAAGTAATGGAGTTGGTGGAATGATTTTTAAAACTCCAGTTCCACACGTAGTGTGTGCCCTCCACCTTAGCATGAAGATGTTCCTAAGTGATATAAAACTGATCTCAAACCAGTGAGCTAGGAGACATGACTTTGATTTAGAAAAGCTTTATAGAATTGGTTTTATATAGAAGTAATTTGACCACCTTTGAGTCTAAGGCTTAGCATGGATGTCTTTGAGGCTCCACCTTGTAGTGCCCAAGCTTGCTTATAAGCTGTTGCGCCATTTAGTACTTTAGATGAGCATTTAATCTATTTTTTCAATATGAACTATACCTTGTATTTGAATTATTAAGTAAATGAAGATTGGTTGTTGTAATACATGGTGTCTTTTGATTGAATGTTTTTCACCTCATTATTTAATTATGTAGTGTTTAAAATAATTATGATGGTTAGTTTAATATATGAATGTGATGTTTAAATGAAGTTCTAATTCAGATTATTAATGGTGTCTCTATAATTTATGATGATGTCAGCATATTATATGTGAATACTCTAAGTGTAGGAAAGACCCCATGCTAATCAATTATATATGTGATTAAGGTGTTAACTTAAGTATAAACCTTTGATCTGAAGCAATCCCCTTGACCCATCAAAGTGTTGAATGATACTAATCCTAGTAAGATAAAGATATGTGCCCTTAAGATAATAAAGCCACCAAATATAAGCTTTCACCCTTATGACTAGAATGAGCTCCCCTAATAGGATTTTTTGCCTATATACCATCAACTTAGCCCAAAAATTATTTGCATCAATGAACTTACCAATTACATTATTACAATGACCAAGTCTTATGAAGAATGAGTGCACCATGCAATAACTAGCTCAATATGGGCCTAAATTATTTCTCTACTACACTTTAGGTGAGTGTATAAGGCTTGTGCCTTATGTGAATTGATGTAAGCATAATCAATTGACAAATGTTGATCACTACAGGATTAGTATATATTTGCACCTAGTTGTAACAATTCTAAGACTAACTTGGAAAACTAGATAAGTGCTTGAAAAAGTAAATGAATTGAGACCCCAAATCTTTCTACAAAATTTTGGTTCTATTTCCAAGACTCATGTTGATTTTTTTTACTATAATCATATGATAGAATAATGCTTGACTCTCCCTTAAGAACATCAAAAACTAGCTACAATAGGTGGTAGATAGCTATGTACTAAAGCATCCATCTTGTAAAGAATAGAAGCTAAGGAAGTGGGTCTAGAACAACCTATATGATGATTTGTATGAGGTTTTTTTTTTGAGAACTACCTGAGCATGTGTATTAATGGTTGGATACCTATGCAACCCATAGAAGGTGGACCTATGGATAGTACTTTGAGTGGATGAAAGAGTGCCTAGGAAACCTTGATAACCTTGATTCCACTTATAATAGAGATATATAAAAATGGTGGAAAGGAGAAATGAATATTTATGTGCTTGAGTTTTTAGTATCAACATGCTCTAGCCTAAAAAAAGTAGAGTATAAATTATTACATGATCTCAGAGTCACATTTGTGAAATAATTTAGTATAGAGACTAAGAAATTGATGGTGGATTATGGATTTAAAACTATAAGAATGGAATGATAAAGTCCTTTCACATATGAGTAGTGCAATGGGGAAGAAGGGGATGTGTATGTGAAGCACAATGGAAGGGGACAAGTGGATTAACACTAGAGAGCTTAGAAGATAGACTTGTAATAAGATAATGTGCAAGATGATGGAATATATGGAACTTGGAAGTGCTAAGAGAACTTGTAGTAAGTGGGAAGGGCATGGGGAAATATATCTTGAATTATAACAACATGAGGAGGAGAGAAACAATGAAGTCATAAATCAAGCTCAATAGTTTATGGGTAAAGAATGCACTGGGACCTTAAAAAATTTGGTAATATAATATGTGATAAAATCACCTACCCATTTAAACATATTGTTCAAGCTCATGTACTAGATCCCCCAAAATAAGAAATAAGAGTGATAACTAACCCTATTTTAAATATAAACTTTGACCATTTTATAAATTTAGAGTATAATTTTGTACTTGAATAAGTTTTTCCTTACAAGGAGTTAAGTGAAGATACTTATAGAACTTTGGGAACTAGTTTAATAACATAGAAAATGAGCACAAATATTTCAATTCAACCAATGTTAGCTTCATAAACTAAGCAATATCTTATAGAAAGTGGCCTGGTGCCACAAGTCAATAGTATAACACCATTATCATCTTCATCACTAGTAGTAATAATGAGACCAATACCTAACCTAGTAGATGGAGGTTTTGGAGGGCCACCACCAAGACAAGTACTAGGGGGAAATCACCTCATATACTAGTTCCCCCATAAAAAAATTAATATGAAATGGCCATGCACTTACCAAAATACCATGATATGGAAAATGATGCAAATCATGTGCTCAAGTGTGAATTACAATGGTGTACTTGAGGTATAACCCAGTCAAAGTGCAAGGTAACATAGTTTATGACAACTCTAATTTATTGGTTCTCATACTTGGTATAGGAAATTTGATACTAACCAGGTTATGATTGACTACAAAATCTTGAAGGAAGTATTCATAAAGTAATTTGACATACCTAAGTTTGAAAATAAAGCATCATCATGCTCAAGGAAATTAACCAAGGGCTATCCAAGAGTGTGCACTTATATAATTCCAAGTTTAAAACTCTTCTTTCCAATATTTATTATGACATTTACCCCTCCTAGCATGCATAATGCTTCATTGGAGTATTATTAGTACCATTTAAAAGAGTGATCTCTATGAAGATATTTACAAATCCTTGATAAACACTTAAATTTGTGCTTAGATATGAGGTATTCAAAATGACTGACACTAGGATCAACCCATTCATGGAGGTGAATATCATGTCTATGGCCTTCCAACTTGAGAAATCAACCACTATTTTATCATAAGGTGCTCAAAATAGGTTATGGTACACCAACTATAAGATAGAAGGATATAATAGGAATAACTTCCCTCAAAGGAATGTGAACACATTGATTCAAATATATGAGGTTTATCATGAGGCACATGATGTTTAAAACCAACCTTTATTGTAATGTGAAAGTCAAGTTAACAAAAACATATATTATTAGGTGTACAATGTGTACACTCATATCATAGTTGATTATCAAGTAATTGATGAGATGTGTAAAAACATGGAGAGAGGAACACAACAAGAAACTATAGTAGCCAAAGGGTAATCAATCCAAGGAAATGTGGGATATGGCCATCATAATGTAGGTTATGGGATGTAAAGAGGAACCAAAGGGAGAGGTGGAGTATTTAATGGATGAATATTCCCACCATGATCATGTTACAAGTTCAATTCAACTAAACACTATTAGCATGACTACCACACACATCCAATGTATGGGTATTGTCAAGGAACACACAAGGTTGAGGAGTACTTTGACTTTTATAAACATTTGACCAAAGGTAGGCTTATCATAGACAAAGGCACATGAATGATCCATCATGAGATAAAAATGAATAAATGGGCTCCAAGGACACAACCAACCAACACTGAGAAAGTCAATGTGAAAGTAACTACTTATAGTGGGCTCACTACTTAGATGCTAGTTTCACCCATACTCGAATTAACCTATAATATAGGGAAATAATCCACACTAAGTGCATGCATGACTGAAACCCAAAGCTATGCCTTAATTTGACTTTACATGCCAAAATGATGTCTTGCAATGGGTCATGAGCATAATTTAATACATCTAAGGAGAGCTCCAACTATCACAAGACCTATAGGTGCAAGCTACTACTTTCCATAATAAGGAAGTTAAATAGGAGGTTGAACTAGAAGATCTAATGGAGATATTTCAACTCCTACAAATAGAAGTGATGTTGCCCTTACTAAAGAACTTAATTTTAGATCATGCAAGATAAAATCTAGTTGAAGTTGTTAGTCCACAAATGGAAAGGGCATGAGAGCTTAGGCATACACAAAATTTAGAGTAAGATCAAAAGTTCCTAGTAGATGCCACCATTTATGGATGGTTTATATGTAAGGTCCTTGTGGACATAGGCACCAAGGTTAATATACTAACAAAGAATGCATGAGATAAGATGGGTAGGCCATCCTTGAGACCTTCTCCTCACATGTTTTTTATGGCCAACAAATCCAAGACATAACTAATTATGATTTGAAAAGGTGCCATTATAGATATTATGGGCATTGGGTTCTATGTTGACTTTAAAGTGATCAAGTTGGCTAAGCAAGATAATTATCTAACACTCTTGGGAAGGCCATGATGCTACATGAATAATTCTAACATGTGCTTCAAGAAGTGATATATGACCTTTGAAAATGGTAAGTAGAGGGTCATGATCCCCCTCTCAAGTGACCAAGTACCCCCTTGTGTAGAAAGTGTTGATCTTGAAGATGAGATCAACCATATCTACAACATCATGGTGCAAGGCACCAAGACTATTAACCTATATGACCAAGGAGTGCTTTCTTGGGAAGATAAATAGTTGGCCTCAGACACCACCAACATAGCTTATGATTGATGGGTTAGATAATATTATGAAATCACTAGTTTGAGGTACTACTTAGTGAGCATGAAGGCACCAAAACCTATGAGGACTAGATGGATCTAAATTAATCACACTTCATGAAGAGGGGTCCCTTGAAATATGAATAAGGGAAATAGAGTGTTTCACCTGAGTGATGGTAAACTTGAACAACTCCCAAGATATGAAGGGAGAAATCTTGTAGAAGAATATGTCTTTGACCTAGAGTCTCGCATCCCAAAGGAAGTAGATATTATATGTGTATTGGTGTATACTTTGAGAAACACTATCAGTCATTGGTGGGAATGTAGAGGCATAGATTTCCAAATTGGAAAGATGTAAAAGTATTCATCGGCATAAGATTTGTAAAAATCAATGAGGACCTAGACATTTCTACATACTCTAGTGAGTTAGACCTAATATCACACATATGCTTATGTGAAGAAACATGGATTGACTACGGTGAAAATGCACTAAGGAACCTATGGGTGAATTCCCTATATAAAACCTTGAAGGTATGAGTGTGAGCTTGGTATGTGGTCAATGAAACACACCATGAGATGGCTAGTTAGGATATCTTGAAGGAAAAGTTTGTGCACACCTTCTCATTTTCCCTAAATAACCTAGAATTTATTAATCCATTTCAAGTAATTCAAAGGGTAATATTTTAGGATATTTCAATTTTAGAGGAGTACCTACAAGAGATATTTAGGGAGAAATGATTAAAACATCCAAATTTCTTTAAGGAGGAGGCACTCAATAATGACTTAAGTGATGAAGATACAAATGTTTAGAAATAAAAAAATTGGATGTCCTTGATAGGAAAGTGGAAGCTCATGCACCAAGTAGATGATAGCTCCCCTAATGAGGAAGACCCTACTCATCTCCATATAAAATTAACTGAGGTGAGTAGGAAATTTGAGGACACACATTAGGATAGGAATGATCCCTATCATGTTCCACTCAAGACAACCCAAGTTGATATCAGTGTGGAAGGGGAACCAAAGGTGGCTACTCTAGGTGCATATTAGTTTGACACAAAGGTGGCATGAATTTTGGATCTCTTAAAGGAGTTTCAAGATTTGCTTCTCTACAATTATTGAAAAATGAAGGGTACTCAACCATCCCTTAGGAAAGTTATTATAAATCTAGTGGATGGTGTGTGACTTATCAAGAAGCACCCCTACGAAATGAACCCCAATCTCCATGCTAGGGTTAAAATGGATGTTGATGATATGCTAGCGACAATATTGATCTACCTGATGTAAGAGTCAGAGTGGATGAGGCCCATGCTTATTAGAATTAATAAGGATGGGTACATCCACATTTGCATGAATTATCAAGTGCTAAATTCCACCTATGTCAGTGATCCCTTCTTGACTCCATTCACTGATGAAATTCTTGGATGGAGTCATAGGCTACAAATTCTATACTTTCACTAATGGTTTATTTGGGTACCATCAAGTCCAAATTGAAGAGGAGGACATGCCTAAAATAGCCTTTATGATAGAATGGGGTTATTTCACCTATAATTTGATGCCCTTTGGGCTCAATAATGTGACTTACATATTTTCTAGAGTTATCATCACTGCATTCAAGGATTTTATTCATAAGTTTCTCCAATTATAACTTGATGATTATATTATGTATTGGCTTATGAGAGACCATTATGATAACTTGAACCTCATTTTTGAGAGGTTATGATAGCTATATATATACTTAAACCTTAATATGTACATATTTATAACACCTTTTAGCACCTTTCTAAGGCACATCATCTGTAAAGATGGTCTGCTCATCGACCCTATGAAGATTGCCATTATTCTAAAGCTCTAGACTCCTTTCATGTAGAAATACATTCATGCCTTTCTTGGCCATTATAGCTATTATATAAAGTTTATAAGGAAATATTCAGGGATTGATACACTTATAAATGATATTATATGCAAGGATGACCCATTTTATTTGGGTGTAATGCAAGAGGATGCCTTTGAAATTCTAAAGCTCAAGTTGGCTAGTGCACCTATTTTAAAATTTCCCAACTAGATGAATCCATTCCACATCCATTTTGATGCATCCAGATCTATAATTAGTGTCATTATGTCATAACCCAATGAAGGTAATATGGATCATCCTATCTCCTTTTCAAGTCAAAAATTGACCCAAGTATAGTATAACTACATAACTATCAAGTATAAGGTGTTGGTTATGATCTACACCCTCCAAAATTTCAATGAATACTTGTTAGTGACTTGATTTATCTTTTTCACTGATCATGAGTCACTTAAGTACCTTTTGAATAAGCCCATTATCCATGAGCACATTTTTAGATGGATAATTTTATTTCAATAATTTCATTTCTTAGTTTTGGTGAAGCTTATAAAATAAAACTTGAGCCCAAACCATTTATCCCACATTAAATTTGCTTATGAGGTAGCATCCATTAAATACGACATGCTAGATGCACAACTTTAAAGGGTCCAGTGCATCCTTAAATACTTATAGAGATAGCCAATTTTCTAACATCTAGGTTTGTACCCCAAACCATGACAACCAAAGATAAGAAGTAGCTCACTATTTGTACTGCTCCCTTTCAAATCATTAGTGGCGAGATGTTTAAGTTAAGCTATGATGAAGTCCTATGTTTATGTGCTGGAACATGAAATGGACTCTATCTTACAAAAGGCACATGAGGGGATCATAGGGGGCCATTGCACTAGAGATGTAATGGTACACAAAGTGATAAATAAGGCTTGTGGTGGACAAGTCTATTCTAATATGTAAAAGATTATGCTAAGGCATGTGACATATGTCAGTGCATAGGGAAACCTAATCACCAGGATAAGATTCCCCTCATCCCCATTCTTGCTCAGGCACCATTTTAAAAATGGGCCATTGATTTCTTTGGGCCAATTACTCTAGCATCAAGGTGCATAGGTGTAAGATATATTTTGGATACCATTGAATATTTCACTAAGTGGGTTGAGGCATCACCAATCAAAAAGTGCACTACCACCATATATACAAGATTAATAATGGGAGAGTATTATAAGTCACTATGGATGCCCACTTAGTTTAACTAGTGATAGAGGCACACACTTTTTCAATGAAAATATGCAAATCTTGCTATCCAAGTATGTGGTGGTGCACCACAAGACCACCCCATATTATCCACAATTAAATAGCATAGTTGAGGCATTCAATAAGATATTAGGAATGTGCCTCTTAAAAATATGTGATATTGGTCACAAATATTTGGATGATCATGTGTTAGCAATATTATGGGCATATCCAAAAACCTACAAGCATCTAAACAAGGCTACATCATTTTAACTAGTGTTTGGTGCTAAGGTGATTCTAATGATCAAGTTCTTGGTGAAATATATATGCATTACATAAATTGGTCATTTAGATGACCAATAATCATTTAGTACAAGGTTGGAAGACTTAGAGCACTTGGGTGAGGTGCGTACCCAAGTAAGATGGAACTAGCAGATTGAGAAGGCATACCAAAAGTTGTGGCATGACAAGCACATTAAGTGAAAGGTAATAACTAAAGGAGTATTGGTCTTACTCTATGACTCCAAGTACCTCAAGCACCTAAGAAAGATACAAATTAGGTATATGAACCCATATGTCATCCATAGTATATTAGAAACTAGCATGTGCAAGTTTTACTTGTCAAGTGAAATGCTCCATGAGCATTTCAGTGACAATCAATTGAAGCCTTATAGGCAATAAGATGGCACTTATAACATAAAAACACTAACTTCCTAGTCAAAATTTAGCTTTGTTATGCTCACCTAAATGAAATTTGGCACAAGACAAACATTTCCTTTTATTTTATGTTGTTCTTATAAATAGAATAAGTGGTGATTTTAGGCCCATAAGAAAACTATTCTATCACATTCATGCATAAATCCGGTTGAGTGAGTCAAGAACATATGTTTTATAAGTGCCTAAGGCTAGATACCTAATTTTTTAGGCATATGGAGTTATCTATACTTATACTAAGTAACAATGAGAGATGCATCAAATGATAGTGCATAAGAGATAGAAAGAAGGCATGTAAGATGATCAAAATAAGTAAAATAAATGCTATAAGACAAATGAAAGGGATTTGTATGGGGTATGACAAGCTAATTTAAAGAGAAGAAAGTGAAAATAAATTGACCTAGATAATAAATCACTCTTGAAATAAAAGCACAATAGGAAAAGAAGATGGAACCATGGAGGTTAAATCATGTGCATGTGAGGCACTACACCCAAGTTAACTTAAAGAAGGTGAAGGTCATGAGGAGTGAATAAAATATATGAGAAAGATCATTAAGACAAGCTAAAATCCACCCAAAATGATGCAGGAAGTGACTATTTGAACTACACATCACTTCACCAAAAATATAATTAGCAGGATTTATTGAGGTGATAGTGGAGGCACAAAGATCTACATTGAATGTGTAGGTGGTAGTAAGTTTTTCTATATTTTCATGAGATTTTGAATTTTCTAAGAAGTCTAGGTTTTACCATTCCATTAATCACCTATAATTAAGAAGGTAGATAAATCAAGAGTATAAATTAAAAAAGGCTGACTGGTGTAGGTTACAAACCTTAAGCAAAATTAAGCACATAACTAGAGCTAAACCAAAGCCAAAGAAAACAAACACTACTATATTGAAACCTTGAACACCCATATATGAAAAAATATAATGATTGGATAGAGAAAGTAACTATGTTCCATTTGAGATTAGCATAGAGAAGTGTGGGACATGAATTATGCAAGAACTAGGTAGAAAAAAATTTGAGTGATGTCCAGGCTACCATTAGTGGAAAGTGAAGCTTGAGGGTCAAATTCATAGTAATATATATAGTTATTGTGAGTATAACCAAAAAAAATTATAGGATTCAATAAATTAAATAGAACATGCTTTAACACCAACTGATTCAGGATGGGGAAGAAATGCATGAGTTCCAACCAACTACAAGCACAAAAAGATTCCAAAAGGGCACAAATAGTGGAAGAGATAGCCACTATAAATAAAAGAGTGTATCTATTAGGATTTAGCATCATAAATTTGATCTAGAGGCACTTGTAAATATGTCATATTGGAATATGTAGTTTCCCATAGAGGTTTTGGTAGGAGAAGATTGGGAATCTTTCATTCACACTAGCCAAGTAAAGAAGTACAACCACTATACCACAAGCAATGAAAAATATCTATCACAAGATTAAGTGGTTGATACAAGGGAAAATACTGAAGTAGGCATATCATTTTTTGATTTCTCCATTCGAGAAAAACTTGTAACCACTAACATAACTTAGCTCTATGATTTGGCATGTTTTGGGAAGATAGAAGAACTGGTATAGTTCTTCCTCTCACACATCCATGATGACCACTTCTAATTTGTATGGAGTTACATGTGGCTATCATCAAGCCTTATTGGCCAAATCACTAGGCTCTCAAACTTTGACATAGACATCCACCATAGATGGTAGATGATAATGAAGTTGAAAGGGTCATGAAACTCCTTGGGTATTATAAGGGAGGGTTTACATTCCCAATAAAATACATCAAGGAACCTATAATGAGGGTAGATACACGCCTCATAAATTTAAAAATTTTACCCAATGGTTGATGTATAAAAATCACCAATACATACCTGTGCATCACCTACCACATGGTGTAGGGAGTTAAGTTTAACATCACAAAGTTCATTATAGAAAAAATGATAAATAACATGCTTGAGTGTCATATAATGTGAGAGAATTAAAGTGGGGATATATTCTAATTCTAATCATGGTGGAGGAGATCAGAATACCTAATGGTGATGAAGATAATCTTTAGGTCCTCCCAATGTATTAAGATTCCCTAGCATTAAAGTACCAAAACTTCACTTGCCCCTCCTATTATCCTAAAAGTAGAAGACCTGAGTGATGGGGTACTACATCTAGTATATTAAATAATTCAAGGAGAAATGATGGATATTCAAGGATCTCCCTTTGAATATGTTTTGAATGGTGACCTTTTCCATGACACAAAACTTCTATGTAGTATACTTGGCATTCAAATATGGAAACAAGTCACACTGGTTAAATTTCCCTTATGCATTTTCAGCCAAATAATTCAAGGATATGCTCAAAATAATTCCTAATATATAACAATGAGAAATATCAGTGAAGGATATGGATATGGAACATAGTATATTATGGTGCCATTACATATGCCTAAGAAGGAAAGATACCAAATATGAGGAGGATGACTAAAATCAAATTGACATCCATCCCCTCTAGAAATAAGTGATCCTTGAGCACATCCACGAGCTATATTATGAGATAAAGTTGAGAAATAATGGTGCACATGCCAAAAAGAAAAAATTATCTCTACCTTTACATCAATGAAGATGGAAAGCTAGTTGTAATAGTGTAGAGAAAATATCCCCAAAAAATTAGGGAGAAACACTAGAGGAAATTTAAGAGTGCCTCACGTTGGAGATTGCCTTTGAAAATGAAGTAACTCCTTCTATACCAAAGAAAATGTGTGTGACATTCATGCCAGGGATTTTTTCACCCAAAAAAAGGGAGAAGAAAAATAAGTATAAGGGGCCAATTGTAATTTCCATAATTAATTTGTTGGAGATGGAGGTACATGAGGAAATGGAAGTGTAACAAGCATGTGAAGAGATTGAGGATAAGGAAGAATAAGCATGGATGAAATTTTACATCATCTAAGAAGTAGTAGAAGAAGAGGAAAATTACAAATAAGTTTAGGATGCCCTCCAAAGTGGCACTACCACCACACCTAGATAAGTAAAAAATACATTAAGCACCTCAAACAAAGAAGCTACCATATAGCCTCTACAAATTGAGAAGGAAAAGAGAGAAACATGAAGGAAATTGGGGATGAGTGAGGCAAAGATTATGAAGGTTCTAGAACTAGAGGAGAAAATGGATACCATGAGAAAGAAAGGCATGACCCAAGAATAAATTAAGAAGGTTGAATCTGAGGAAATAAAGGTCAAAGAATAAAAGGCCTTAGTGATAGCAAAGAAGAGGAATTACAAGAGAAAGAAGAAGGCCTAAGAAAGAGAAGGAAAAAAGAGGTTGTCACAAGTGTGGAACAAAAAAAGGAAGTAATTGAAAAGGTGCCTAACACCCCCACCAACATATTAAAGTAAGTTACACCATAGGTGCAGTCAAGTAGTGAAGGGGTGCCTGGAAACAAGGAAGGCAATGTTGGCACCTTGAAAGAACAAATAAAGATTGTCCAAAAAACTCAGTTAAAATAGGAGGGAAAATTTGGCACCAAGGAAGAAGAAGAAAAAGACAAAGAGGAAAATTTTGAGGAATAACCCTTACTAGATCAAGAAAAATGAACCTCATAGGAAAGTGCCAAAGAGAGCACTAGAACTAATAAATAAGGAGAAGTGTAGACGAAGTTGGCCATCAATGAGGAAGAAGGTGCCAATATAAAACTAAGATAAAATGTGTATAAGGGGTGGGCCATCAAATATTACTACATGTTTGAGTACAATACCCCTAGATTTTCCATAACTAAGATGTACCAACAACTATCATTTGCTTTTGATATCTATATAGATAAGCCTCATTTTAAGGTGCTATAAAAGTCCATACTAGGCATAAAGAAACTAGAATAAGGGCATGATTCCATTCTCATAAACCCTCATGAAATGAACCTAGATAGGTTATACAATGTAATTATTGGGAAGGCATCTAAAGTAGCATATAAGAACATCATCAATGATGTTAGGGCCTTCAAATAGAAGAAGATTGTGTTAGATGTAGAAGAGGAAACAAAGGCCATATATTTTAAATTATAGAAAATATCTAAGTACATAAAGGTAACTAAGCCATACCTTTTGGATTGTGTTAACACTTATGATATTTCATAGGTTGACAAGGTATGCACATTAGTGAAGCAAATGCTCCCAAGGTTAAAGGTAAAATTGGTGCCAAAAGAAGAGGAGGACCCATGCTCTACAATAAAATAGGATCTAGATGAAAATCTAAAAGAGGTGGAAAGTCTCTTCACATAACTAAAATATGGTGTAGATGTAGTTAATGCCATATTCTATAGCTTTTACAACTAGACATTAGTCATAGATGCATGCCTTAAGAAGGCAAAGGGGAAAAAAAGGAGTTGATGGCACATGTATACACTATGAGTAGATCAGAGTGCACTCAAATAATGGGAAAGGTTAATGCCTTGAGAATGTAGATCAAAGACCAAAAATAAATCCTAGAATCACTCTTTCATGCCTTGAAAACCAAGGCCTATGAATAAGGAGAAATCTTAGATGGAGGAGTTACAAAAGCTAATGCAAACCTTGAGGCCTTTTAAAAGCAATTGGAGAAGATGGATGTGCTCATGCTCAATACGGCCTCCATAGAGATAGATGATGTCATTGAGGAACTCAATATTACCATCAAGAGATTTTATGACTTTAGGGATGAACTAAAGGAGAGCATGCTAGAGTTTTTCATAGCAAGAGCATTTAAAGACTAATCTAAGGGTGAACTAAAAATTTTGTATGGAGTAATGTTGGGCACCTATTTTAGCTATGTGTGGATTTGTTCCAACTCAATAGATATCTAAAAATAAGGTAATCACTTGTTATGATTTCTATTTTGGCATCTTTTGTGCCAGCTAGATAAATCTTCAAAGACATAGCACCAACTGGTAGGAGGTTACTTGGTGCCCAATTTTTAAGGGAATCTTCTTGAGCTAGTTATATGTAGAGAATGTAGCATGAAAAGGTGAAAGGAAATGGATCCATATAATTATTTTTAAAATATCCATCTCCATACCCAAAATTCACTCTCCACCTTGGCACGAAGATGCTCCTAAGTGATATAAAGTTGAGCTTGAACCAGTGAGCTGGGAGATATGACATTGATGTAATGAAGCTCTATAGAATTGGTTATATATATAAATAATTTGATTGAATTTTAATGTAAAAATTTACATAGAAACCTTTGATTCTCCACCTTATAGTTCCCAAACATGCCTATGAGCCACTGGGTTGTGTATTATTTTAGATGAGCATTTACTCTATTTTCATAATATGAATTATACCCTGTATTTGAAGCATTAAGTAAATGAAGATTAGTTTCTATAATACATGGTGTCTTTTGATTTAATTTTTTTCACCTCATTATTAAATTTCATAATGTTTAAAATAAGTATAATGGTTAGTTTAATATATGAATGTGATGTTTAAACAAATTTCTAGTTCAGAGCGTTAATGGTGTCTCTTTAAGTTATGATGATGTCAGCATATTATGTGGGAATAATCTAAGTATATGAAAGATCTCATGAGCTAAATTAATCATAAACCTTTGATCTAAAGAAATCCCCTTGACCCATCAAAGTACTAAATGGTGCTAAGCCCAATAAGACAAAGATATACATCTTAGAGCCACCAAATATAAGCTTGTGCCCCTATGACTATAATGAGCTCTCATAATGACATTTTCACCTATATACCATCAAATTAGTCCAGAAATAGTTTGTGCCAATGAACCTACCAACACCGTTGTTACAATGACCAAGTCCTTTGAAGAATGAGTGCACCATGGCACAACTAACCTAATGTAGGCCCTGGTTCTTTCTCTACTATGCTTTGGGTGAGAGAATAAGGCTTGGGACTTATGTGAATTGATGTTAACATAGTCAAATGAAAATTTTTGAGTGCTATGGGATTATTCTATTTTTACACTTAGTTATAACAAATATAGGACTGACTTGGACAACCAGATAAGCACCTGATAAAATAAGTGAATTGAGACCCCAACTATTTCTATAATAACTTAAGAAGTAGAGGGTTTAGATTGGCTCTTTATCTATGGAGGTGTTGATTTTAAGACCACAAAATTAGCAATATCTTTGGTTTTGATATTTTTAGTTCATTTGGAGGGATCATGTTTGAAGTTCTTATTATGTAACTTTACCTTCCCTTCTAAATCTCAAATTTATAATTTATGGGCCATGGAAAAGGCCTCATCCAAAGTTTTAAAATATTGAACCCATAATGTTGATGAGATATGATTAATGGATGATCTCATGAATAATTTTATTATTTCCAATTGAGGAAGGGAGAAATTAAGTTGGTTTATCAGACTTCACCATCTAGCCACAAAATCAATGATAGATTCATCATCAAATTGTCTAATGGCATAGAGGTCAGTTATGGTCAATTTTATTGTGATGTTAATTGAAAAGTGTTCTAAAATGATTTGGAATAGTTAACCAAAAGCGAATAATGAGTGTTGAGGGATAAAATTGTACTAGTTTATATTGGAAATATGATTGTCATTGATGTCAAAAGTGAGATTATTGGTATTATGGATGTCATTGATGTTTAAGGTTGAGTATGGTGATTTGAAGACATGTAAGGAATCATATAAAAGGTCAAAGATGATTGGATTGATTGTGTGTATGAGTGAAATTAATTTGGCTCTTCATATTGATCATCTATACAATTTGGGTCTATAGAGAAAAATATGAATAAGTAGTTTGTTGATGTCACTATTACCATGTGTGGATGAGTCTAGTGGAGTTGGTCATATGGTTGTGATCAAATTAGTCCCTAGTTGTTATGAACCAAATTTAAAGTCATGAATTAAAATATGATTGAAGATATGAGGATGCAAAGTTGACTACTTAAATAAAATTCACTAAGTTTTTATACTTAGCCAAATTTGCAAAAGGGTTCAAGTAAATCCAAGTAAGCATGTTGATGAGGTCAAAATTTGAACACATAAAGGTGTTAGGAAAAATGATCATATGGGTTTTTTTAATTTTTGTGAGTAGTTTCTATGTGATTAATCTTAGGTCACATGATGTAGCACAACAAAATATATGCATGAGCAATTTTGGGCTCCCAGGTATTTTGATAATGTTTTACCACACTAAGTTAAATTAGTAGATGGAAAGAAAAAGTTGAGTAGGAATTTTTATGATGTCATATATTTTACATATGAAGGTTTTTATATTAGATGAATATATGGATGGAATCCTCTATGTGATAGGATCTTATATGCTAAATTAAAGATCATGTGATGAAGCACACCAAAAGTTATGTAAGAACAAGGTTGGCCTTTTAAGTAGTTCTAATCATAGTTAGCTTTGTGGTATAAGAATCTAAGGGAGTAGATTAATGGAATTATATTTTTCATGTGAAATGATTCAAGAAGAAATGATCACATGGGTTTGTTTAGTGTTATGCCTAGTTTACATGGTCCAAATTACAAAATAGGCAAATGAGTGAAGAGAAAGATATGAAGGTGAAAAGCTAGCCTTCCAAGCATATTGAGATGGTCCCCATAGTAAAATTTGCCCAAGGTAAAGTTCAAGCTTGTTATAATATCTAATGGTTAGAAATTAATCATGTGTTAAAGATCTAATGACACGTAGCAAATTCAATATGTCAAAATCACCTATGAGTAAACACATTAGTGATAAGTGTTATAATCATGGATCTTGCACAATAAATCTACAGATAGTAAATGAGTAACATGGGAATTACAAGTGTCTCAATAGCAAGAAATGATAGTAATGTGCAGAAGGTGCATGATAATGCTAAGTGTTACATTAATGAGATTTCATCAGAGATAAAGTTTGAGCTTGTTAGAAAATCAAACAATGAGTGGTTGATCATAAGATCTAATAGAGCAAGTGGACTCAATGGGATAAATTGCTCAATGTTTATCGATATAGAGGTGAGTTAAAGACCAATCTCATTTGATGAGATTGATGAAGCATATTTGTTCTAAAGACTCAAGAATTTATGCAATGAGATTAATATCTCAAGGTTTAACAATAGATAAAGATAAAGTTCATGCAACTTTGAAGATCTAACAGTACATGGGAGCTCAAATTAGGAAGATTAATGGATGCATTTTATAGTTGAAAAGTTAAAGTCTAAAAGTATATAAAGATTGAAAATAGTGCATGATCCTATCAAAAATTGATCGAAAGGATGCATTTTAATGTTGAGAAAATTAAACGAGAATCATCAGATCATGGTGCCAAAATTAAGATCAATGACCAGTATTTAAATATATGATCATCCTAAAAATCAAGCATAGGAACATGTCAGAACTTCTAGTTAAGCCATAAATTATGATATAGACAATGATATTGATTAAAATTATCGATCAAATTTATGTAATATGACATGTGCATAAAAACTAGATCCTAGTATATGCTATAAATAGTAATGAGACCAAGAATCATAGTAGTGAAGCATGACTTCAAGACATAGGAAACTTGTAGTTAAAGATAGGAACTAAAGTCCAATGGAATTGAGCATGATGGGTTATCAAACTAGTGTGAACATAAATGAGATACGAACCTTAGATAAATTGCTTACATATGTCATCTAGGATATAGGTATAAGTTACTGTAGTAATTGAATTATGTCAAACAGAGAAATATAGAGACACAAAGATATAGGGGTAGAGAAGAGAAGAGAAGTGAAGTGAAGAGAGATGAAGTATAGAGAATGAGCAATTACATACCATACCTATAAAAAAGAATAATAAATTGGATTTATTTATGAATCCATATTATAATTTGGAGTTGTAGCTCCATAGAGATTTGATTGTTGGGTGCCATTAGGTAAGCTAAGTTGGTACTCAATTAGGGAGTGGGTGCTTCCTTAGAGTAGGTGATCTTAAATTAGGGTATTAATGTCTCCTTAAGGTTAGTTCCATTAAACATTATAAATAGTGAGGCTAGATTAGAATGGTAGATTTTAGCATCTATTCTCATGGTGGTTTTTTACCATATTAGGTTTTCCATGATATATCTAGTGTTGTGTCTATTTATGTGTATGTGATCTCTGCATATAGTTTCAATCTACATTAAAATTTTTAAAAAAGGACTAAGTTAATCAATATACTAATTCACCCCCTCTTAATATATAATTATGTTCCAAAAATTGGTATTAGAGCCCTAGTTCATTAGAAGAAGCTTAATCAACTTAGGTAGATCTTGGATGATGAACATAAATGGATAGTCAAGAAGGCTCTTCCTTAAATAAGGTACCTCTCTTTGATGGATCAAACTATACATTTTAGAGCATAATAATGGAAGCATATTTATCTTCACTAGGGTTTAATGTATATATATTTGTTTTAAATAGATATGCAACTCCTACTACAACTCTTACTATTCAAGTTGCCAAGAAAGCATATGAGAGCAATGCCAAGGCTAAGAATGTTATTTTATATGGATTGTCTAATTCAGAGTCTATCAAAGTGATGCATTATCAAAATACACAAGATATCTAGAATAAATTAAAAAATAACTATTAAGGTGATGACAAGGTAAAGAAAGCCAAGCTATAAATGTTCAAATGTAAGTTTGAAAGCCTTAAAATGAATTAAGAAGATAAAATTGCAGACTACCTCCTCAGATTAGATGAAATATTCAATGCAATAAAAGGCCTTGGAGAGGAGATGAAAGATCCAATCATTTTCAAAAAGGTCCTAAGATCTCTACCATTAAGGTATGACTCAAAAACCTCTATAATAGAGGAAGCAAGATATTTGGATAAACTCACTATTGATGAGTTGTATGGAACATTCATAGCCTATGAGATGAGAATGGGAGAAACAAATACCTTCAAGAGAGAAGTTACATTCAAAGCATCCAAACTAGTGAAGGTAGAAGCACCTACATTTGTATCTAAGGAGACTGATGAATAAGAATCCAACTTTGTCTAAAGATTGAGAAGAGGGTATAAAAAGTACAAAGGCAAGTTACCCTTTAAATGCTTTAACTATGGTAAAGTAGGGAATTTTACTATTAAATGCCCTTATAAAAATAAGGATAATTTTGAGCAAGAAGATAATAGTACAAAGGTGAAACCTCACCATTCCAAGAAGAAGAACTTCAAAAACAAGAAAGGCCTATACATAAAAGAAGATATTGATTCAATGGATGCTAGTGATAGTTTTGATGATGATCATGACAGTGCTTTTGTGATTGAGGAAAAGGAAGTCCTATTCATGAAAATAACATTAGATTTTATGGATCAATAAGATGTTGAATAATCATATTAAAAATAAGGAGAAGTGGATTCAAAATGTGAACGCATCTCTTCTCTAGAAAAAATAAAAAAAATAAGAAAAGAGAACTCAAAATAGAAGAAGCTTAGATAAAAGGAAATTGAGAAAATATCCAAAAGTCTTGAAAAATATGATCAAATGGTGGTTAGCCTAAATAAACAAGTTGAAGAGGATAAAATAATAAAATATGTAGTCAAACTTGAATTACAATTTAAATCTGATGAGTGCATGAAGTTATAAGTAGAGATAGTGGCTTTGAGAAAAGAGCTTGAGAAAACTAAAGGACAACTAGACAAAAGTTTGAAGTTGATAGGAGCATTAGAATTTCTTGATGAATTGATTAACTCTCAAAAGCCTTAAAAAGAGAGATCAGGGATTGGTTATGAAAAACCAAAAATTTTCATAACTTGTACATCTATTAACTTATATGAAAACTTCAAAGTAGAAGGAGAATAAGGAGCAAAGAAAGAGAAAGCTTGCAAAGATACAAAGATAGACTCAAACACCACTAATGTGAAGAAATATAAAAGAGAAAATAAGCTTGAATAAAAAAATAAGATAAAGGTAGCTGATGCAGATGGATACACAAAAGTGAGAGACTTGAAGAAGCTAGAGTTTAGAAGATCTCCTCATACTTCTCAAAAAAATGCTATGACTAGGTATTCCTCATCTTTCTATAGTTATTTTTATACTTGTAATTAGTTTGGTCATAGGGATATTTATTGTAGAGTTTTACCTAAAAAGAGAATAATTTTTTTAAGTAGAAATTCATTTTCTCCCTTGTTAGATACAAATGTAATATGCTATACTTACAATAATTTTGGCCACATAGCTAAACAATGTAGAACAAACTTTGTAAGACCAAAAAAACAAAGTAAAAAAAATGGCATGCCTCTTAGTGTGAACATAGGTTCACAAGTCTCTAAAAAGGAGAAAAAGAAGCCAAATAAGAAACCCAAGTATGTGTGGAAAGTGAAAGATCAATCTATGATATCTCAAATTGCACTCCATGCCAAGGAACAAAATTTATGGGTAATAGAAAGTGGTTACTCAAAATATATAATTGGTGATAATAGAAATTTCATAAAATTGAGAAAATACAAGAAAGGATCTGTCAGCTTGGAAGACAACATTGTAGTAAAGATCAAAGGTAAAGGAACCTTGAACATAGATGGAAAATTTCCTACACATGATTTTTTTTATGTTGAAGGATTGAAGCATAATCTTCTAAGTGTCATATAAATGTGTGATAATGGATATAATGCCACATTTAATGCATAGGGTTTCAATTTAAAGAGATCTATAAGCCTAGTTATAGAAGGGAAAAGAACTAAAAGCAATATCTATAATCTTGTTGAAGTGAATGGTAATAACTACTTGATAGGAAAGATTGATGAGAGTTGGTTATGGCATAGAAGAATGGGTCATGCCAACTTTCATAACTTAGTCAAATTGAGTTTAAATAAGTGTGTTAGACACATACCTAAGATAACCAAACCTACAGACATTACTTGTAAGTAATGTCAACTAGGCAAGCAGACAAAGGTTAGATTTCAAAGGAGTATGCAACTACAAAGCCTATAGAATTAGTTCATACTGATCTTTGTGGTCTTAATAAGACAAGAGGATCTAAAGGAGAGATATACTTCATGTCATTTGTATATGATTAATAAATAATGACAAGTGTAACCTTTTTTAAGGACAAGTCATAGGCATTTGAGAGATTCAAGATCTTTAGGGCCATGGTGCAGAATGAGATTGAATGCAAAATTGAATTCTTAATATTTGATAAAGGTGGATAATTCACCTCAAATGAGTTCATACAATACTATGAGAATCATGGAATCAACATGCATTACTTTGCATCAAGGACTCCATAAAAGAATGGAGTTATTGAAAGAAAAAAATAGGACTATCAAGGATATGGCCATACCAATGTTAAAAGAGGCCAAGTTACTTGATGGATACTAGAAAGAAGCAATCCAAACAATAATATATACCTTGGATAGAGTTTTATTGAGGGTAAATAGTGACAAAACTCCCTATGAACTATGATATGGAAAACTTACCTCTGTGACGTACTACCGAGTGTTTGGAATAAAATGCTACATCAAGAGAAAAGAGGAAAAATTGGCTTTGAGTCAAGATATGATGAAGGAATATTTATTGGTTATTCCACCTAAAGAAAATCCTACATATGTTACAATAAAAGGCTACACAATATTGTAGAGAGCATCAATGTCAAGGTTGAATAAGGCTTGAAATATGTTAAACCTGACAAAGAAATCTATAATAAAGAATTAGATCATAAAGATGAAGAAACTAATGAAGATCATGAGGAATAAAATGAAAATGCACCTAAAATATTTATTTAAAAGGATCATCATATAGAGAAGATGATTGGTAATAAGAATGAGGGAGTTAATACAAGGAGAAGAGTTGCACAAAATAAGGAGAAAGTAAGTTTTGCTCTAATGTCTAAAATTGTGCTTAATAGCTATATTGAAGCCAAAAAAGATGATAATTGGCTAAAATCAATAGAAGAGGAACTGAGCCAGATTAAAAAGAATAAAAATTGGCAATTAGTTATAAGACCTTCAAACAAGAATGTGATAGGTATAAACTGGGTCTTTAGAAACAAGCCCAATGAGGGTGGAACTGTCATAAAAAATAAGGCAAGATTGGTGTGCAAAAGATAAACACAAATTAAGGGCATATATTTTGAGGAAACATTTGCTATAGTTTCTATATTGGAATCTATAATAATGATTCTATCATTCTCTATTTATAAGAAATTCAAAGTCTATCAAATGGATATTAATTTTGCTTTCTTGAATGGGAACCTAGAAGAGGAAGTATACATAGAACAACTTGAAGATTTTTAGTTTTAAAAAGAAGAAGATTATGTGTATAGACTAAAGAAATATCTGTATGGTCTAAAATAGTCACTTAGAGCATGGTATTCAAGATTAGACCAATACCTACAATAACAAGGATTCAATAAAGGGTGTGTAGACAATAATCTATACTTCAAATTAGAAGGTGAGCATATGTTGATTTTTTTTGTTTATGTAGATGACATCATCTGTGGTGGTAACAAAAACAAAATATGCAAACAAAATTTCTACATAAATACAAAGTGAGTTTGAGATGTCGATTCTTGGAGAACTTTCTTTCTTCCTTGATCTATAAATAACATAATTTGATGAAGTGATATTTAGATACCAAACCAAGTATGCAAAGGAAATGCTCAAGAAGTTTGGATTGGAAGATAGCATGATAGTTAGTAATCCCATGATAACTAGATGTAAGTTGAACAAAGAGGATGAGTCCCTTGATTCAAATAAGACTATGTATAGATCAATGATAGGTAGTTTGTTATACCTAATTTCATCAAGACTAGATATCATAGAAGTAGTGTGCATGGTTATAAGATTTTAGGTTGCTCCCAAAGAATCAAATGTCAATGCAATGAAAATTATCTTTAAATACATCAAGAGCATAATTTATTATGACCTATGGTACCTCAAAAGTGAAAACTTCACTTTGATAACATATACAAATGTTGATCAGGTATAAAGTGTGGATGATAGAAGAAGCACTAGTGTTGGTGTATTTTTCCCTGGAAATAGACTTGTTTCATGGTTGAGTAAAAAGAAGAGTCAGTTATGCTTTCTATAGTAGAAGTAAAGTATGTGGAAATAGTGGCATGTTGTACTCAAGTCTTGTAGATGAAACAAACACTAAAAGACATCAAGGTAGAGTATACATCACCTATCTCTATTATTTATGATAATTTTAGTGCCATTAATATATCAAAAAATCTAATGATGCATTTTATAACTAATCACATATCAATCAAATATCACTTTTTAAGAGAGAAGGTTGTAGATTAAGAGGTCATAATGGAGTATGTGCCAATACAAGACCAAATTATAGACATATTCACCAAACCTCTTCCCAAGGAATAATTTGAGTATCTAAGATAAAAGTTGGGAGTGGTGGCTCCTACATCAGATAACTATATATTAGTGATAGGGCATGATTCTAGGGGGAGTATCATAGAAGTCTTATTGATCCTTGGTAAAAGAGAGAAAAGGATACTTAGATATGCATACTTTTGAAAATATATAATGAGTTGATGATTTCATATTCTTGGAAAAAATCCTTTATCTGATAAGGGGGGAGAAACATTTGGACAAATAGTGAGAAAGAGTCCCTTTTCCATTGATGTCAATGGGGGATAAAAAGTGTGAATGCTAAATAAGATCAGAGTATGTGTCCAAGTTATGTTTAGACAAATGTACCATTTCCTAAGGGGAAACAAGTTTGGTATGAATAGATTCAATCCATATTCATCAAAAGCCAATGCAAGCAATGACAAAGGAGTAGAATATTAGAAAATCAGAGCATTTAGTTTATCATCAATGACAAAGGGGAAGATTGATGGTAATATGATTGTCATTGATGTCAAAAGGGAGATTATTGGAATTATAGATGTCACTGATTTTAAGAGATGAGTATGATAATTTGAAGATGTAACAGGAATCCTATCAGAGGTCAAAGATGATTGGAGTGCTTGTGTGCATGAGTGGAATTCATCCAACTCTTCATATTGATCATCTAGACATTTTAGGTCTATAAAGGAAAATATGAATAGGTAATTTGTTGATGTAACCATTTCCATGTGTGGATGAGTCTGGGGGAGTTATTCATATGGTTGTGATCACATTAGTCCCTAGTTATTAGACACTATATTTTAATTCAATATTTGAAGCATGATAAAATATATGAGGATGCAAAGTTGTCTGCTCAGATAAAATTCACTAAGTTCTATACTTATCCAAATTTGCAAAAGGGTTCAAGTAGAGCCAAGTAAGCATGTTGATGAGGTCAACATTTTCACACATGGAGGTGTTAGGATAAAACTATCATATAGGTTTATTCATTTTTTTGCATAGTTTCTATGTATTGAATCTCAGGTCACATGATGTAGCATGACAAAAGATATGCATGAGCAAAGTTGGGCTCCCAGGTATTTTGACAATGTTTTCCCACACTTTGTCAAATTTACTGATGGTAAGAAAAATCTAAGTAGGCATTTTTATGATGTTATATATTAAATTTATGAAGGTTTATAGAGAAGATTAATATATGGATAGAATCCCTTATGTGAGAGGATCTTATATGCTAAATTATAGATCATGTGATGAAGTGCATCAAAAGTTCTACAGGAACAAAGTTGGCCTTCCAGGCAGTTCTAAGCATAGTTAGCTCTATGGTAGAATAATTTGAGTGAGAAAATTAATGGAATTATATTTTTCACATCTAAATGATTTAGGAAGAAATGAACATATGGGTTTATTTAGTGTTATGCCTAGTTTATATGGTCCAAATTATAGAAAAGGTGGATGAGTGAAGTAAAAGATATAAAGGTGTAAAGTTAGCCTTCCAAGAATAGTGAGATGGTCCCCATACTTAGTAAAATCTAAACAAGGTAAAGTTTGAGCTTGTTTTAGATTAAGGTAAAAATAGGTTTTGAAGGGACCCCGAAACCCTGAACAAAAGGATAAAGATAAAACATTAACATCCACAGGCAAGCCTTAAGCTTACTTCACCAAAGTAACAAAACCAAGAAACAAAGACCAGAAGCTAACAAATGAACAACCAAAGATAGACCCCAGGTTTTACAGAGACCTGGAAACTCCATAGTAAAAGTTCAAAAAACTAGGTACCAAGACCAAAAAACATAATCAACTAGCAGAACCAACTAAAAGAACCAGGAACTATTCTTCTAGTTCCAATATCATCTTCACTGCTTCCTTACCTTTCGCAACAGTGTCATGGATGGCAGTAGTCACATGCGTAGATCCCTCTTGCATTGCTTTCTTTCTTGAGCTTTGTCTAGTTCTCTTGCTAGGCCCCTCCAAAGTTTTGATTTCCTCATTTGCTCTTTTTCCAATGTTAACAGCCACAGCACAAATGCTAGAGGTTACCTCCTCCATCTTTAATCTGCTTTCCTTTATGAGTTCCCTTAGGTTGTTCTCATAATCTTTGAGTTTTATGGGAATATCCCTCAACTACTTTTCCATGTTATTGATTTTGTTCCAAACTGCCTCTTGTTTACCCTCCATTATTTCCATTTTCCTATTGATTTCCATTATCTCCTTATACGTCCATAAATCGAATTGTAGAGTAGCATCAGCTTTGCAATTGGCCATTCTAGTAGGTTTGTCATTCTACCTTTTGTCACTCCAACCTTCTGTGTTCTTTTTAGGACTGCTTCCAAATTCTTCAATATAGTCCTTTGTTTCCATTCATTTTTGTTCCTTTGTTTCAGTAGGGCTTACTTTTTTGTTACTTACTTCCTTTACTTGAGCTCCCATTTCCAATATTTGGTTAGCAACCTGAACTAGATTTTCCTTTTCATTAATCAGATCAGGGTCCACAGTAGGATCATCTAGATCTTTTTCAATTTCCTCAAACACTTGCTGGTTTTCCTCAGACTCATGGTTGCTATTTTCAGACTTTTCCTCTATAGTGACTCCTTTCTCATTCTTATCTTGCGCTTCTTCTTCCTCACTAGAATTTGAATGCCCACTTTCTGTTCCTCCTTCTTCCTCTAGACTCTCCTCCCCAGTGTTTTTAGAACTTTCCCACTCTATTTCCTCATTAACAATTTGGTTATTGAAGCTTGGGAGTTTGAATTTAGCTTTTTCATTCCCTTTTACTATTTCTTTCTTATTACTCCGTAAGTCCTTATATTTTCCTGAATAAGGATTCTTTACAATGGCCTTATTCTTGCAATGCCCTTCAATTATAATAATTAGCCCCTCATGCAGGATGGGATGAGATTCCTTTTTCTTATGAGCATAAAGTTTGAGCTTGTTAGAATATCTAATATTTAGCAATTAATCATATGTTGAAGATCCAAATATGTGTGATAAAGTCAATATGTCAAAGGCATTTAAAAGTGAATGTGTTGGTGATAAGTGTCACAATCATGGAGCTTGCACAATAAATCTATGGAGAGATTTAAAGTTAAATAGTTAATGAGAAATGTGAGAATTCCAATTATCTCAATAATAGGAATTGACAACAATGTGTAGAAGGCATGTTCTAATGCCAAGTGTCACATTCATGGGAGCTTGTTAGAGATAAAGTTTGAGCTTGTCTGAAGATTGAATAGTGAGAGGTTGATTATACAATGAAGATCTAATAGAGTGAGTGGACTTAATGGGATAAAGTACTCAATGTTTATCGACATAGAGGTGAGTTAAAGACTGAGATAGTTTGATGAGATTGATAGATCATATTTTTTCCAAAGACTTAGGAAGCTATGTGATGAGATTAAGAGCTCAAGGTTTAACCATAGATAAATATAAAGTTCATGCAACTTTGAAGATCTAATGGCATATGGGAGTTTAGATTAGGAAGATCAATAGATGCATTTTATAGTTGAAAATATAAGTTTAGAAGAGTACAAATATTGAACAGAGCACATAGGCCTATCAGAACTTGATTGAATGGATGCATTTTAAAGTTGAGTAGATTAAACAAGGATCATTAGATCATGACACCAAACTTAAGATCAATGGTCAGTATTTAAAGATATGAGCATCCTAATTTTCAAGCATAAGAACATGTATGAACTTATAGTTAAGCCATAAACTATGATACACATAATGAGATTTATTGTAGTGATCGATCAAATTTATTTAATATGGCATGTGCATCAAAACTAGAGACTAGTATATGATATAAAAATAATGAGACCAAGAATCATGGTGGTAGAGCATGAGTTCAAGACATAAGAAATTTTTAGTTAAAGATAGGAACTAAAGTCCAACAAAATTGATCATGATGTGTTATAAAAATAGTGTGAACATAGATGATATATGAACCCTAGATCAATTGCTTATATATATATATATATATATATATATATATATATATATATATATATTCATCTAGGATACAATCAAAAGTTGTTAGAGTAATTGAATTGTGTAAAATAGATAAATATAGAGACATAGAGATAGAGGGGAAGAAAAGAGAATAAAATTAAAGTGAAGAGAGATTAAGTGTAGAGCATGAGTAATTACATACCAAACCTATAATATAGAATTGGATTCATCTATGAATCTATATTGTAATCTAGAGTTATAGCTCCATATAGATCTGATTGGTGGGTGCCATTAGATAAGCTAAGTTGGTGCTTAGTTAGGGAGTGGGTGATTCCTTAGAGTAGGTACTCTTAAATCATGGCATTAGTGTCTCTTAGGGTTAGTTCCATTTAAACATTATAACTAGTGAGGTTATTTATTGTGAAACTAGATTATAATGGTAGATTCTAGTAGCTATTCCCATGGTGGTTTTTCCCATATTGGGTTTTCCATGGTATATCTAGTGTTTTGTCTAGTTATTTATATGTGGTCTCTTCATATAGTTTCAATATACATTAAAAAGTTAATAAAATGACTAATTTAATCAATATACTGATTCACCCTCGCCTCTTTATATATAGTTGTGTTCTAACAATTTAAATTTGGTCAAGCTAGTGACATGGGAAATGTTCTTAGGAGAAGAACATCATCATGGGATATGAGATAAAAATCATGTATAAATTCTCTAATGTGTTTCTAAGGATATTCCTTGTTTTTAAATTTTATGAATTTTAGAAGTTTCCATTAAAAGGGGTATGGCCTAATAGGGACAACTAGGTTAATGGGTTCATTGCATATTTGCTCATAGGTGAGTGTTGGAACCCTAACTCATTAAGTAAGGTATTTGTGCCAACATGAAATCCACATAGGTTTGAGATGTTAATTTTATCAAGTGGTTAATCTATGGGTTTTTTAGCTAGTTGGTAGGCAACTAACCATCTTCTCAATTTTTAGGGCATCATTAAAGATTTGAAGGGATGTGGTAAGTGTAGTGCAGAGTTCACAGAGTCATGGAGTTAGAGGTTATGATGACAATGTTACATCTCAACACTTGACATGAAACTTCCACCCTAATGAAGATGCTCCTAGAGGCTTATATAAGGAGATTAAGCTAGAAGAGGAGAGAGATATGAAGAACTATAGTACAGCTCTAGAAAAATGAATTTATTTTGCATACATTACTCTAACTATCATTAAGTATTTAAAAATAGTATGGAGGACAATTGGATCCATTTTTATGTTCCCAAGATCATCTATGAGCCTCTAGGTTGTTAATATTATTATATGAATAGAAACTCTATTATGGACTCTAAATAAATGATGAATTTTGTCTATTAACATGTAATGTGTCTATTTTTATGTCTTCTTGTATTATTAATGTGATGAGAAGAATGGTGATATAATACTTTTTAATTAATTAAATTAATTAATGTTCATGTATTTTACTAGTTCACTACTCTAATAGATTTTCTACACTTTTTGTGACATCATTATCATTTGGCATAAAAGATGAGTATAGATTTTGCATTAGTAACCCAAACCTTATTTGAATTACATCTATTTATTATGAGTAAATTGAATAAAATCAATCTTATGACCCTTTAAGTGCCTATTTGACCTTAGGTATAATCCAAAAAAGGCCTATGTCTATTGATCTACATTAAATTTATTTGAATTGCTAAAGTCCCCTAATTAAAGCCTCATTTCATAGCAGAACAAGCCCAATGTGGGCTTTGATTCCTTCTTAGCTATGCCTTGGGTGAGCACATAAGGCCTATCCCTTATATGGATTGATGCTGGCACAACTAAGTGATTAAATGTTGAGTATAAAGTAAATATCCCATGTTTGCACTTGGTTTTAGTAAACCAAGACCCTAGACTTTTTCACAACATTTTGGTTCCATTGCCAGGATGTGCCTCAAAAAATATATGTGACATTGGTCATAAGGATTGGGATGGTCATGTGTTATTAGTGTTATGGGCTGATCACATAACATACAAGTGCCTAAACAATGCTACACCATTCCAAATAATGTTTAGTGTAGAGGCTATTTCACCTATTCATCTACTAGTGCCCTCATTGTCCATTGTATGTATTAGTCAATTGGATGACCAAAAGGATTTAAGTGCACACATGAAATATTTGGAGTGGATATAATAGAAACATACCCAATCATGATGGAGCTAGTAGATAGAAAAGGCATGCCAAAAAATATGACATGATAAGCACAATGAGTGTAAGGTATTTATAGAAGGTGCACTAGTCTTATTATATGACTCTAAGTACCTCAAGCACTAAGTAAACTATATATTAGGTGGATGGGACCTTATCATCCATAGCATATTAGATACTATCACATGAAAGATGTGCACATTGATGAGTGAAATGCTCCCTAGGCATTTCAATGGAAATAGATTGAAAGTAAACCATCACTAGAATGGTACTTACACCATTTAAGATTGCCTTTCTAGTCAAAATTTGATTGCTTTGTCTAGTGACTACAATAAAATTAGTGCAAGATAAATATTTTCCTTATGTTTATTTCTTTTGTGTTGTTCGAATAAGAATGGTGATTTCAATCCAAGAAGATAACTTTTTTGGCATTTATATCCACATAAATCCAGTCAAGTGAGTTGAGCCCAATTGTTTTTAATCTCCTAAGGCCATGCACCTAAGTTTATAGGTACATGTGAATTTTTACAAGTTTAGAAAATTATAATCATGAATTGATGAAAGAAGGAACACAAGGTATTTGTGCACACTAGACCAAGAGGATATAATGAGGTGCTAGAGGACTAGTGCACATATTTGTTTGGGGTAGGGATGGATGAAGTAAGAGACATGAAAGTTTAGATAAATTGACCAAGAAAGAAAGGTGAACTTGAAAGGAATCACACCATGAAGAAGAAATAGAACTTATGAGGATAAATCATGTGCATGTGAAGTGATGTGCCAAGGTAATCATAAGAATGGTGAAGGTCATGAAAACTTGAACAAAGTGAAATATAATTACCATTATAATAGCTATCACCCACCTAATAGTTAGTGAGAAGTGAAAATTTGAATCACCTATCACTTCACTAAATAAAACATTAGTAAATTTAATGCTATGATGGTGAAAGAACAAAAATCCATAATAAATAAGTAGTTGGTAGTGGATTTTAGCATATTTATCAAGTTTAATAGATTTCAAGAATCTAAATGCCACACCCATAAATGTAGTAGATAATAACATCATATAAAAGGGTAGATGGAAGAGGAAGGCAAGTTAGTATATTTTTCAAGTATTTAGAATGGAGCCAGAAGTTGAAGACATTAAAACTAGAAGACTCTACCAGAGAGAACAAGTTCCCACCATAGCCCCCAAAATGAGAATAAAATACCACAAAGAAGATTGTGTTCTTCCTAGAGAAGAAAAGGAGGTGAATGGATAGAAGTTGGTAGAGAAATAAGGGATCAATATTTTGGTAGAATGATTAGGTTACCATTAATAGGATAGGAAACTTGATAGCTGAATGTGTAGTCACATTTACAATGACTGTGAAGCATCTTAGGCATAATTTTGGGCTTAGATAGAATCAACCATCCATGCTTCAATAGTATTAGTTTCAATATAGGAAATAAATGTCTAAGAATAGATCTACCATGGGTGAAAAAATATGCAAAGAAGGGATAAATGGTGAAGGAATCAACCACCATGAAACTAGAAGCATAGATGGTAGGAGTGAGCATCATAGAGATAGATCTAGTTGTGAATTCAAAGCTCACCTATAGAGAGATATAATACCCACCATAGGTTATATTTAGGGAGAAGTGGGTGTCCTTTATGCATATGTGCAATCTTTATGACTATAACCATAGGATAGGTAATAACTTGCAATAATTAAACAAGGACTAGATGATAAACACTAGGAAGAAGACTAAGGTAGGCACCACACTCTTTGATGTCTCCAAAAGAGATAAATTGGAAACATGGGCATGACATAACTATTCAAACTACCAAGCTTTAATAAGCAAAAAAACTCAATGCATTTCCTCCTCTCATGAGTAAATGGTGATTGATTCTCCTTTTCCAAATGGTATATGAGGTCTCAACAAACCTAATTAGCAAGATCATAGGGATACCTATCATAGGAGAATACATATGAGAGATGATGGCAGATGAGGTGGAGGTATAAAATGTTAAAAAGGTCCTATGATACTAAAATTTAGGGTTTGCATTCCCCATCAAAGACATCTAAGACCCCAGCACAAGGGTAGAAATGCACCTTGTTAGCACCAAACTTTATCCTAAATGTCAAAAATCCAATATCAATAATACCTTCATGTGCATTACCCACCACATGGTGTAAAGAGTAAGATTCAACATATCTAAGTCAATTGTAGAGGAGATAGTAAAAAATATGCAAGAGTCCCATTAAACATGTAAAACCTTATAATGGTGGTACATGTTGATCCATATAGTTTTGGAAGAAATAGGTGTGTCAGATGGTGATGATAACCACCTATGTGTGTTACCTACAATCCATGAGTATCCAATGATAAAATACCAAGACTTCATCTACCCCCTAACTTCTCACAAAATTATAAAACTAGGGTACAAGGGTGGTCTGAAAGGTATATAAAATCCTTTTCTGAAGGGGTGGCACATCTCATAAGAACTCCCCCAATAATTGGTGGGAAAGAAAACCTTTTCCATGATGTAACACTTCTATGTGGTGTACCCATCACTGATATATAGGAATCTATCAAGGTGGCTATAGTTTCCTTATGCATTCTAAGACAAGTAATTCATGTCAGTGTTAAGGAGAATCCCCAATGCATAACAACTTAAAATCTAGGTCAAGATCATGGATTATGATAAAAACATGATGAGGTGCCATTTTGCACACCTTAGAGCCAAAGCCACCAAATATGAGGAATATTATAGTGACAGGTTAGACATCCATCTCTTCTAAAGGGTAATAATAAATGGGAGGATCTTTAAACTCTACTATGAGATGAAACTGTGCAAGAAGGTTAGAGATATTGGAAAGGATGATGATCTCCCCCTCCTAGTTGGTGATGAAGGGAATGATATGCTAAAGAAACATGTGAAGATAATCTAAAGGAAATGGGGTGAGAAGTTAGAATAGATAATAGAGCACATACTATTGAAAATTGCCTCCAAAGAATAAATTGCACCCTAATCCAAGGAAGCATGTGATATCCAAAAAAGAGGGTGCTTCTTCTAGAAAGAAGATAAATAAAAAAACCAAGGGACCTATATCATTCCCTACCATAATAATTATAGATATGGAGAGAGAGGCAACCCTCATTCCCATAATAGGGAAGGAAATTTAATAAGATAGAGTAGGGACCTATATCCTACAAATAGGGAAAGGAGAAGAGGAACTCAGCACTAGAAATGTGTAAAAAGCCTTGCAAAGTAGCATGACCACCGTTATAGAGGTAAAAAAGGAAATGGAAAGCCTCACATCTAGTGCCACCTCATTAATTATCCCTCCAAATAAATTAGCATTGATACCTAGCAAAAAGCCTCCCTAGTAGCCCCTTGAATAGTCAAGGAAAAAAGAGCAACTTGGAGGAAGATGGGACTGAGTGATGAATACATCACCAAGGCTTTAGAGTTTGAATAGAAGTGGAAGTTAGACTAGGAAAAAAAGAAGGCCAAGTTGGAAAAAGGGGCCCCAAAGGTTCCCACATGCATATGAATAGCAGTTGAAATGGTTAGATGAGCACCAAGTGAACCCATCAGGGAAGAATAGAAAGCTTTGCAAGAGGCACACCCAAGTCGTGAAGGTATGTATTAAAAAATAAGGTAATAATATTGCCTTATAATAACAAATATAGATGGTAGAGGATCCCTAAAAACAACAAGGCAATGTTGGCACTGAAGGAATTATCCTATAAGTATTGAAAAACCCTAAGATGAAGAAATAGATAAGGGAGAGAAGTCTGATGAAGCAACCCCTAAGGAGAAAAGAATTGAATCCTTGGACAAACATGTTGAAGAGAGTGATGGTATATACACATAATATTTTCAAAATTTTATCACTTACTAACACTTTATATCTTTCAAGATCCTATCGAGTCTCAATCTCTCTGAGTGCACACCTTAAGGGGTGAACAAAGAAAGGGGTGGGTAGACCATTGGTGCTTTACAGGATTGTTTTCCCTTTTTCCACTTATTATCTACACACTTATTTCCTAAAACCATTTACCCTAAGATTTTTCTTCTCTATTTTACTCATTTTAGACATTTTCTATATTTTATCCTCCTATTCCTAACCTAAATCCCTTTTTATCAGTTGGCTATACTGGGTCAAATGAGTTGACCCTGTATAGTTTTGGGGTATTTTCACTTAAGAGCTAGTTAACATTTCACTGATCTAGCTCATGACCTAGTGAATTTTTAATAATAATTATATTGGGTTGACTAGGTCAACTCTATCGATTGAAATTTTTGGAAGGGTTTAGGAAAATATTTACCTATATATACAAGTTTATTTCTATCATTTGATAAGAATTGAAATAAGAAGTAAGTGTGAATGAACATCTTCTTATTGACCATTCTACTTGAGAATTAAAACTTAGGGTCCCTAATTTCTTTGGAGATATATATCTTATTTTATGGAGAAGTCTTTTAGATGCATTGATAGGCTATGTAGCCTAGAGTTGATTTGTCATTATCATCCTTACATACCAAAAAAACCTATTGCAAAGTACATTTTCCAAGAGAGAGATTGAGGCTTGGTGGGTTCATATTTCAAGGTAAGTATTCCTAAATTTATTTATCCTTTGTAAGAGTAGATAGATCATGTAGTTGTGCTTCTTTTCCATGCATTAAGATTTCATTTACATTGACATGAGTATATGTCTTTTATGCATGTTTAGTTTTATTATTTCTAACCCATAATTTTTTCCATAAGATTTGGTGAGCACTAGATTAGATTTACTTTTCTTGTTATTAGAATAGGTGAAATATCAAAACCTAGGACCCCCTTAGGGTTATTGCCTAATTATTTTAGAATAGAGACTTTGTAACCATCCTAATCAAATAATAATATGATAAATGATCCCCTAATAAGGTCTAGAAGATCCCCATATTGGTCATGATCCCACTTAAAAAATATATTCCCAATTAGAAGTATAGGTATGCTCTATCTTCTCTGAGTCAGGATTGATTTATAGACATGATACATTTTTTATTGCATACATTATAGTAAACCTGATGTAAACTAACATAAACTAACCCTTGAAATATTTTTTCACTTATTTTTCATTATTTTTATCATATATTTGCCATACTAGGTTGACGACATCAACCTAATTCTAACTTTTATACATAGGTTTAACACATAGTCACATCCAAATGACTCTGTTATTTTTATGCAAATTCTTATTTTAGGTATAAGCTATTGGATTGACCCAGTCAACTTAGTACAATTTTTTAGACTTTCAAAAATCTAGTCCAAACTAAGTCAACCTAGTCAACCCTGTTAGCAATATTTATAGGCATTTATCAAGGTACTTTGACAACAATCTCATTTTTTCATGCTCAAACTCACCAAGGTTCCTTTCTATCTTTTATATTTTCCTTATAGTATTTCCTTTTATAGTTTATAGTCTTTAAAACTACCCCTATACAATTAACTAGATCAACCATGTCAACCTATTTCTATATTCTATATGCTATTTGGATAACTAGATCGAATCTATCAACCATGTTCATTTTCAAACCTTTGTTTATATAGTATAGAGGTCACACTGTTGACCCTATTATGTATTCTATGGATACAATGTCAATTGCATCAACACTATACCATGTTTCAAATTTGGAATTAACTTTTATTTTATAGTAATTATCTCACACTTTCATTTCTTATTTATTTCATGCTTAGAATAGATCACATAGTCTAATTAGCTAGTTTTTAATTTACCATTTAATTTCACTATTTTTTATTTTATGCACAAATGACCAAATCACAAAATCTTAAGTAAGCATTTTAAAAATTGTCTAACCAAGGCCAACCTACTTGGATTTCATCACCAAAGGGGATTCAAATTCATTTTTTGGCCAAGTATAAATACATGGTTAATGGTATATTATGGCTAAGCACTCAACACCCTTATCATTGTGATGTGTAAAATAAAGTGGTAGGCCCCAATACCAAGCATGTACCATTTCTAATACAAATCCCTTTCAACCCAAACATCCTAAAACTATCTTTAGATTGCTTTCTAGTTCCTTACTTATATCCAAATTCCCATCACACTTAAAACTATATTCTAATAATCTAAAAACATTTAGGCTAACCATCTAGTTATATTTTACTTTCTAATTTGATTGCTTTTTCTTTCCTCAATTGTATTTTGTATTGCAAAAAATTTCAATAGTGAGCATTTATGCAAGGTTTTATGTTATGTGCCTCAATTGGATCAACCTCATTGATCCAATTAATTTTTTACTTCCTTTCATTTATTACTTTTAAAAGTAATTACAAAATTATTTTTAGTGCATAGTCATTTTAGTTGACACAGTTTGTTATAGGCTTTTTGGTTTTTCCTATCTATTATACTAGGTTAACACAATCAACCTTGTACACTTTCTCAACCTCTATTTTCTATATTGGATTAACCCAATTATCCATATACTATTTTCAAACCCTATTTTATATACTAGGTTAACCCAATTGACCCTATACTATTTCTACTATTTCTTGTTTCCTTGATTTTGCATTTTTCTTACCTAGTTTCAATCCATTTCCTTCATCATGAATAAGGCCTCCAATTGACAAACATGATGAGTTTTACCAACCCTCATAGGGTCTCCCATATGCATAGTAGGGATCTTCTCCTAGATGAAAGTAATTTTTACATAGCCACTTGCACAATGAATTATGGGTCCCCTCTTAATACCTCTTTGTAGTGTAATCCTCTCTTCTCCCTAGTTATCAACCCAAGTTAGAGTATACCCCTAAAATTCTCTTCTTTATCTTCAAATTTCCTCAACATCAAGGAAAATATCCCTCTACCATTTACCATCTTAAGATTAGTGGTCAATCTAAAGAACCTCATTCACCTACTCCCACATTCTCAAATGAATTTAGAGGTACTACCTTTTTTATTCTTAACCTCTTCCTTTGATTATGACCCCTTCTCATACCATGACCTCTTCTTATTTAAATTATTCTACCTACATGCCTAGTATCTCCACTATCATGGTAGGTTATACATCTATTGGGCCTCTTATAATATCCACTATCCTTAATCATTATACTAGTGCATCATTTACTACCCAAGGTAATCATGCTTTTAGTGCTTCCTCTTCTCATCCATTCACTAGTCCATCTTTTCCTTCACAAGAAAAGTTTTCCACTAGTGCCTCTTGTTCTCATAGTTCCTCTCAAGAACCTATTAATAAAAATAATGGTACCCAAGCCACTAATAACAGCTCTATAAACCTTCAAATAATTATAACAATGTTGATCAAACCCACCAACTATTGTTACAAACACTCAATCAAATGAATACATTCCAAGCTCATAACACAAATCAAATTATGAGAATGCAAAATCACCTTCTCCATCTTCAAACTCATCCTCAACCAATGACTTTGGGCACACATAATCAAAATGTTCCCCCTCCTCCTCTTTGATATTCCCAAGGAAATATCATCACTCAACCTCTTTTGGTTAATAAAACCATTAAATATATTTAAAATGAGCATCTTACCACTCAAATTTCTAATATTGATATATGAGGTATCACCCTACAATTTCTTATAATGGATCAATTGATCCTACCCTTTATATTAAAACATTTGGAAATATTTATAAGGATTGGGTCAAATTAAACACTTTTTCCACTACCAAGATTTTATCCAAAACCCTCATAGGTGATGCCTTAGATTGGTACAATCAATTGAGAACTCATTCCATTGACAGTTTGGAGGATTTAGGAAATGCTTTAGTTTAACAATTTCAATCTAGTGATCTTCTTGAAAACACTTTGGCCCATTTCATAAATTTCAAAAAACTTGAAAATGAAACTTCCCAAGCTTTTGTTATAAGGTGGAAAGCTTTGTCCAACAAGTATGAACATAACATGGTTGATGATAACCTTTTGCATCTCTTCACTAATGCTTTCTTTCCAAAGTTACAATATCGAGTCTATACTCTCTTTACATATAATTTTAAGGATGTTATTGACCAAGCCAAATGTTAATATTTCCTTATGCATAAATTTGAGACACCCCAACCTTTTATAGGTCCTCCTATCTTACTTAAGAACAAAAATCATAATTCTAGTAATGATGGTCTCATAGATTCTTATGACACCATTCACACCATTTAAGCTATCATTCCTAACTAATATTTAGAACTAGATCCTCCTTATCAAAAATATACCAATCCTCACTTATCTTCACCAAATACCATCAACATTCACAAACTCTTATCCTCAGATGAACTACTAAAGCATATACCTAGGCTTCTTCCATAAAAACTTGACCCTACTCATCTTATGAAATCCTAGTATGATCCTAAAAAGTTTTGTTGGTTTCATGATAGTTGAGTTCACTCTCATGATACATGTAGGCAACTCCATAATTTAGCTATGTATTTTCTTCTTGGTCCCAATTTTGATCATGATTCTATCATTCAAAAGATTCAACAATCCTATGACATTATTTTTAAGGCTCATGAATCACATACTAAATATCAAGCCTTAAATCAAGCCAATGCTCATTTTACCATCTACAAACACCCTCTTCCTAATCACCAACCTAATCAAGATAACAAATAAAATCCCACCCCTTCCACCAACAATGTAAAAATTCCAGTTGACCCCACTTTTGAAGAGAATGTGGTTAAAATGAATAATATGTGAAGGGTGGTTGTTTTTATTAATTCTCAACCTATCTACACTCCTCATTTATCTCAAACATTTTATGTTATCTAGGATTATTCTCCAAATCATTTAAATGAGTTGGGGAAATATGACCTTATAAACTTTTATGATCCAATTCCAAATTCTCCCTTGGATAACACTTCTCATGTATTTATACCATTCTTCCATCTTATAACACTAATAATAATCAAGATTCTACTAACATTTGTTTTAAAAATTCTCAAAATAATTTTGAACCAAACACTTCATCTTCACAACATAATTTAAAACCTTTCTCTAAACCTTCTTCTTTTGATTAAAAAAAATTCCAATCCACTTCGGTTCCTCCTTTAGAGGACCTTGTTAATCAATATTCACATATTTCTAATAACCTTCTTATGGGTTATGATGAGTAAGATCCCATTATGGAAATTACTAATCTCCTATAAAAAATTCCATTCCTTCATCTTATAAGGACTTCTTGGAATCATATAAACCATCTTATGCAACTATTGTTAAAAATGAATATCCCTCATCCTCCCCTAGTAGGATTTGAATTAGCCTTGTCTAGATACAAGGATAACATATTATAACAATGTGAAGAGATGTCTATCCATGTTAACAAAATAATGGACACTTATCTTCACTTAAAATTTCTTATTGATTTTATGATTCCTGATGATATTCTACTTTGTGTGTATGATCATCCTTTGTTCATTATTGTCCAAATAGGTGATATCCAAGTCAAGCATTCATTAATTGATGAGGGTTATGGAACCTATGTTACCTCTCTCATTTCATCAAAACCCTTGGATATTATGAATGTAATCTCAAGTCCACATGTATCACATACCAAGGATATGATCAAAGGAAAATTCCTCCATTAGGTTGCATGAGGCTTCCCATTATTGTCCCACCTATCACCATTCATATGAAGGTGATGATCTTTACCTTTCCTCTTTTTTATAAACTCTTAATTGGTAGGTCATGAACTCATTATATGAGATTAATTGCTTCTTTTACCTACTAATGCATTAAATTCCCCCATAATGGATCCATTTATAGGATTCAAGGTGACATTAGCCCTTGGAATTTTGAACAATTCTAAGACCGTGGTGTCTTTTAGATTCCTACTCTTGATCCTTTACCTAGTTTTCCATTATGTAAGTTTCAATGATTCAATTTTCCCATTAATTTGACTATATTTTACAATAGGAATCCTAAAATAATTGGGAAAATTCCACCTAATCTCTTAAATTTTGATGACAATGAACCTGATGAGATTAACTTAAAGATTAAATCCTTTGATCTCTCAGCTCATCTCATCTTGCAACTTCTATCTTCTTTTCAACCTAATTCTCATAAACATCCTTGCAATGATGTTCCTATTATTTTAACCAAGAGTTGGCATCTTATTCACCACACTTCATCAAATGACAAGTTCATCCCTACTTGCATCATTGACCTTCACACACTAGATTATGGTGATGGTTATTCTTTAGATGATCCATTCTTAGGCAGTCTTGTCGAGGCCTATAATGCTAAAATTATTCATTGTCATTATTCTTTGTTTGAGTCTTTTTCCCATAATCCTTCATTTATAGTTCTTATTTTTATTATTTTTCCTCTTTATCATAGGGTATATATGGTGCCAACATGTATAATTTTTGAGGAACCTCATAGGAGTATGTTCATAGATCATGCTATGATTGGGCCTTAATACTTTGATAGGTACCTTAACCCTTGTGGCTTGCTTATCCCTAAGATACATGTGACCCTTATTTAGCCTTATATAGACCCTACCCCTCCCTGAGTAGAACCCACATTGGATCCCATTCCTAATCCTACTATAGTTGAGCCCATTATTGCTCCTTTTATAGTTGAGCCTATTCCTAGTTCTATTGTTTCTAAGTTTATCCTTGCTTTTGATCCCATTGCTCCTTCTATTGATCTTAGTTCTATTCCTTCCCCATAACCACTTTATCATAGTGATGATTTGATTCATTTCCCTTAGATGGTTTATTTTCCCACTAAATAGGTCAACAAGCCTTCTAAATCTTCTTCCACTCCTATTATACCTCCTCGTATGAGTGATTCTACTAAGACCACTCAAAAGCATATATATTGCTTCTATGGCATAAATAATCATTCCTTCATACATTATCATAAGCTATGATAATATATTAATAATTGGAATCCTTCTTCCCCTCACTCCTTAGACAAATCCATGCCTCCCCTAAAGGTTCTTCCTGAATATATTCCTAAGCATGGAGAAGTATATTTTCTTTAGCATTAATGTGGCACCCATCACACTAATCATTGCTACATCCTTCAACAAAACCTTAAGGATCACCTTATAGCTATTCTTGGACCTTCTACTATTCTTCCCATAGGTCATTCCCATAAGAAGGTTCATCTTTTTTCTACCCTAACTCTACCTCCTATGGTTCCATACCCTCCTATGGTCCCTTCATCACCTTCTGTGCCTCCACCCATGATTCCTTCACTCGTGGATCTTCCCTCACCTATGGATCCTTCTCCACCAATAATTCTTGCATCTCCTATAGAGCCCAATCCCATGCATTCTCTTTATCATCCCTTGCCTAATTTCCCTCCTCAACAAGATCCATCTAGAATTCTTACTTTTTATATGAAGGATATTAGATGAGAAGTATTTTATCTCTTTTCATTAAAGATAGATGAGACATTATCTATAGTTCATATTTAGCTTTATAGAGATTGATATGATGTTTTGGATAATGTGTGTGGGAATATTTATCAATATTTATGAGCACATTCATGGTTATTTTACGTTTTCATTTGGATTGGATGTGTGCTCCAATATTGTCTTTTTTTATTTGTTATATAATTTAACACTGTATCAAATTATTATTTATCTTACATGATGACTTTATTTTTTCACTCTATATTCTTATAATATCATTTATGTTCACTTACGAATGTATTTATTTATCATTTATTTATCTTCACTTCTTAAATTTATTTGTAAAAAAAATCCCTTCTTGTGTCTTTATGATTATTTATTTTTATCTCTTTTTTCATGGCTAATTGTCCTTGTGACTTTCTTATATAAACCTAGTTCCCTTTAGTCCTTTCTTATTACCATGTGATCATTTATCAAAAAATTCATCTCATTATATTCTCCTTATAATGGTTTATTTTTTATCTCATTTTTCCCTTTATTTCCCCTTTCCATAAACTAATCATATAAATGGTTGAGACCTGAGATAACATGCTGGTTCATTGTTAAGCCTAAGTGTCCTAGTTAGTCTTGTATTTGGTTACTTATCTTCATTTATCCTAAGCCTAAAAATCATTCATGTGTATCACTCTATCTCTTATGATTAGTCATTGAAAGTCCATATGGAGGAGGAAAAAATAAATAAAATATTCAAAATCCAATTCATTTAATAAAAAGTAATGACATAAAAGGAAAAAACATTTCAAAATTCTTAAAAGTCAAATCACACTAAAATACATGATTCAAAGCACATATCATTTTTATAGTTGAATCTCAAACCCCAAAATTGGCCTCATGGTAGAGTTAAGGTCCATTGGGGTATGGTAGGCTAGTAGATCAGAAAAAGAGAATAAAAAAATCTCTTTTAGTGCTACCTACTTTCTCACACAAGTACTCACTGTTTGTAGTAGACCGATGGATCTGTAAGGGGTCCTGAGGAATGGGGAACACATCATGGGAAGGTAGGTACACTTTACTTTTTATTGTACTAATATACCTTCATGAGTTGATCTTAGTAGCATGCTTATTTTATTACACAACTTAGTACATATAGCGAACATGTTTCTTTTATATATTAATGGTCACTAGTCACTTAGTGTCTTCTCATATCCTTAGTATGCCACTTATCTTCTAAGGTATTCTCATAAGATGCCTATGTTATGATTTTTACACTCCCTTTTTCATGCCCTACATTCCTCATATTTCCTCTTGAGAAATATTGTTTTTTATTGATCACTCCCCTTGGGATTTCATTTGTGAGTTGCACTATAAGACCATGGATAGGACTTGGCCATCCTCATAAATTACCACAATTTTCACATTCTTATTACCCACATCCTTTGTTACCTAATTTTTACATTTATTACACCTCATTGGTGTTCCCTTTATAATTTATAGTGTAAGACCATGGATAAGACCTAGCCTTCCTCACAAAATTTTCCAATAATACAAGTCACAATCAAAATTACATGTGTCAAATATGTGATAAGATGTGATTGATTATGAAGTTACAAATCTTTAACATGCTTCCCATCTTGATTTAGTATGTTTTATGCTTACTTCATTTTTCTTTCACTTTTATCTTCTTATTTTCCAAGTACATGTAAGAATAAAACCATTTCTAGAATTATTCATACTTCCCAACCTAAATTAGTGTGATAAATTTACGACTATTTTTTTCCAATTTTGTTTTTCTCTTATACTTCCCAATATTATTTAGTATAATTTAATGACTTAATTAATTTATTTTTTATATAATTTGTCTTTTTTAATGACTTCCATTTTATTACATTATTTTCATACTTCCCAACATTATTTAGTATGATTTCACTTGTTTTAATTTGGTGCCAATATTTCATTTGGTTTAAAAAAAATTTCCTTTTTAACATTTTGTTTACCACCCCTTGGTTCTTTATACTTAGTCAATTTCTTGTTATTAAACATTTACCAACTTAAAATAGTGTGTAGTATATTTTTTATTGATTATATTTTACCAAGTCCTTTTTGCCTATTTCTTTTTAATCATGCATTGTCCTACATAATGTTTCAAAATAAACCACACCTTGTACATTTCCTATAGCATATACAACAAAATATAAATAGATGTGCTAGAAATAAATATATCCATACAATCAACAAACAACCATAATGATAACACAAAACCTATATCTAGAACACCAAAATGATCCATATATATCTCATGAGTTTTTAATATAAAAAATACTATCATATACAATGATCCTTCTCTATGGATGGGCCCCATCCTACCTATCTCATGGCCTAGCCACACTACTTTTAGATTCTTTGGTCTAACCCATATGAATAGAACACTATAATGAGGTTTTCAAAGATCTCAATCCTAACACTTGCCCCTATAGATGAGCTACTTGATCTTGCAATTATGCCAACTAGGCCAGGGTCACTAGATGTGTCACTCTCTCCTAATCCTATACCTATGTCATATGGGTCAAGGTCACTATATGTGTCTCTCTCTCCTACTCTTATACTTGTGCCATATGGGTTAGGGGCATCACTTGTATCACTCTATCCTAGGTATGTGTCTATGTCATCTATGTCACTGTCAATAGATGTGTAGTTCTCTCATCTACTAGGGCCTACCATACCTTTATATTGAATGTATCCATATCTAATGGTGGATTCATACCCTTTTTATATGCTCATATCTACCTTGATACCTCTTTAATTAGTCTAAACCAACTCGCTTGAGATGGAATAGATGGTACCCTAGGGTCCTCCAGTGTAGTAGGGTCATACAACTCAGATTCTCAACTAGGATATCATGTAGTGATCCCCTCACTAAAGACCCCCATTTTATCTCCTCCTACAATACACATAAAAAAATTAAACTAGATAGATATTAGATCACTGATACATCTCAAAATCTATCTATCTCTAATATATTTCAAATAAACTTAAGTAACTTTTTCATCATCTTTTCTTGCCTAACTATGTGTCAGCTAGTATGATATTTCCATCCATGCAACCACCAAGCATAATCTCCCCATCCATTTAGCTTATGAGAACCTCCTTTATAGTTATTATCCTAAAAACAAATATTGTAGTTATAGCTCAATTCCATCTTAGCCTATTCTTGAGTGGTCTCTCTAGAGTCAAACTCTACCTCGGCCTACTTGCTAGGTCATCTGGGATATCCATGGTCTTTACTATCTCCTACTCCTACTACATTTATAGACACCATATCTTTGGTAGTCACTACTCATCCTTTTATAGATATGGTGGTGGTATCTCTAGTGATCCTACCTCTAAACCCATCTCCTCTTACTCCATTGTTTATCTTGCTCAACCAGTCCATGGTCTCTCACAATGTGGCCTAAGCATCAAATTTTCCACTGATGGCCCTAGCCCTCCTCTCCCCCATGGGTTTATAACATGTTGGACCTAAAACATGAGCACCACTATCAACACCTCTAGGTGAGGCAAGCCCATCTTCCCTAGTACTCATGCCATCAGATATGGCTCCATCTACTAGGTGTAATGTCATGTCACCTCTATTCATGCTAAAGCTAGTGCAATTGTGTCCTAGCTAGGCCATTTAGTATCAATGTACCCATATGAATACCATAATATATATTCCCATCTCATTTTCCATATCATTATCACATGGGGCATGACCCACACTACCTAGTCTTGTCTCCATAATTGTACTTGAGGTGACTTATCATCGATCGCATAGGGCAACCCAACTAACTGATACATGGGAAACCTCTCATAGATTCATGCCATTAGTAATATGATTGATATAATAGACTTATTCCCTCTATAAAATAATCCATACATATCATGCATGATTTTTACCTATATGATAGAACCTAGATCATATAACACCCTCTCCTCTAGTATCATCTAGCCAAGGCAATCATGAAAAGTGGTACCTTACCATCCAACTTGTGGCACAATAATCATGTTAGCACAAGTACTATCACATCCTTTTAGATATCCAAAACTTGTGAGATATACATGTCAAACATACTTACCCTCTAGCTTGAGTATATCATCTCTGACCTTGTAGCTCATATAGCTGAGGCTCTCCTCTCCTCATCGCTATCTGGTATCCTAGTCATCACATTTGTCCCTACTATAAAAAATCATAAGATTTCATATACATCCTATAGTATGATAACCACCTCTATCATATCCACCTCCACCTTTTACTCTAAGGTGTTAGTCAATTATTTCCAACATCTTAGGAACATGACTAAAAGATTTAAACTCAAGGATATTTTACACATCTATGTTATGCCTTTTAGGCCTACAAAGATTAGTCTCACCCTATCCTCTATAATCAAGCACTCCAATATATCTAGTAGTCATGATGCATTTACCAAATTCCATAATCTAGGTCACCCCTACAATTAGGAAACAATAAAATATTTATTAGATCCTCCATGTCATGTATAGTTAAAATATATTCTTTTTACAAATTTTAATAAAAAACAAGCCTAAAATAATTTAATTTATTCATTTGAGCCTATTTTTATCCTAATCACCCCTTTTATCCTTTAATTGATCATTTTGGGTCATTCTAGCACTTTTTTGTCCACTTGCATGCATTTTTGTACTATTCTAGTTCTTTGGTCAAACTAGTTTGACCAAAATTTCCCTATTATTGACCTAGTTGACTTAAATATCCAAGTCAACCCTCTTATTTCCCCCCTAGTACTGCATTGTCATTTTGGACTTTTCTACTTAATTAGAAAACTATAATAGGTCATTAGTCTAAAAGATGTACAGGTCGGTATGGACCTACTGGGTCAACAATGTGGATTTTGCCAAATTTCAGCCTACTGGGTTGACCTAGTTATTTTTCCCTACTGACCCCTTACATTTTACAAAAATAGTGCCTTCTGGTAGTTATTTTCCCAAACCCTTCAAACCCACTTTCATAATTCATTTTTCCTACACATAACATCTGATTTGGTTTCATTTTCACATCCAAAAATGCTAAAAATCACAAATTTCCAAAAATACACTTAAAACACTAAAATATTAAAAAACTAGCTTAAGATTATGAGTTGCTTACTTTTCCTTCATTTCCTGCCACCTCTGGGGGTCCCTCTCATCTAGCCTATCATCCCTTGACATCCTAGATCCTTTGGTATCTCACAACTCTTTTTCTCTCCTTCCCAACTCAAAAATAACAAATGATTTTCATTTCACCCTATTTAAAATCACTTTTCAAAAATCTAAATCTTTTAATTATTTTTTGGTAGATTGCTTGTTTTGCCTCTATTTTTGTTTTTAATTATCCATTTTTTCAACTATAAAATTTTATTTATTCACGATGATGTAGAGAATCATTTTCAATATCATATGCCTATATTTAAAAAAAATCAATTTTTGGCTATTTTTTGCACCAACTTCTACAAGTTTGCTTAGTGTTCTTCACATTGGATGCCTTAACTTATATTTCAGTCTATTTCTTTATCTACAACACTAAGTTATGTGAAGGTATGTTTTTTTCAATTCTATCCTTTCATTAATCTTATTTTCTACTTACGACACTTTACTTATCATCAATATTATGTGTTATCATGTTTTATTTCCTGAAGCACCATCTCATGTTGCACTCACATGACATGTGATGAGCTTCGAGTGGGGTATATCTATACACATAATATTTTAAAAAATTTATAATTTATTAACACTTTATATCTTTCAAGAACCTATTGAGTCTCAATCTCTCTAAGTACATGCCTTAAGGGGTGCACTGAGAAAGGGGTGGGTATACCATTAGTGCTTTATAGGATTGTTTTATCTTTTACCACTTATTATCTACACACTTGTATCCAAAACCATTTAAACTAAACTTGTTCTTATATATTGTACCCATTATATACATTTTCTATATTTTATGTTCCTATTCCTCCCCTAAATACCTTTTTTTATTCAATTGTACTGGATAGACTGGGTCAACCCTATACATTTTCAGGGTATTTTCACTTAGGGCTAGTTGACCTTTGTCTGACCTAATGAATTATTATCCAAAATTGTACTAGGTCAACTCAGTCAACCCTATCAGCCAACATTTTTTAAGTTTTTATGGAAATATATAAATATCTGTACAAGTTTATTTACATCATTTGATAATAAAAAGAAAAATAATAAGTGCAAATTAAATCTACTTATTGACATAAAGCTTAGAATTATTTGGAGATATGGATATTGTCTTATGGAGATGTATTTTGGATGTATTGATAGGTTATGTAGTATAAATCTAATTTGTCTTTGTCATTATTACAAACCACAACAACCTCTTTTGAAGCACCTTGGCCAAGGGAGAGATTGAGGCTCAACAGGTTCATCTTCAAATGTAAGTATTCCTAGATTTATTTATCCTTTGTAAGATTAGATAGATAATTTAGTTGTGATTATCTTCCATGCATTAGGATTATATATACATTGACATAAGTATATTTATTCTATGCATGTTTAGTTTTATTTTTTCTAACCCCCACTTTGTGCCATAATCTCTAGTGAGAACTAGATTAGATTTACTTTTATTGTTATTAGAATAGGTGAAATATCAAAACCTAGGACCCCCTTAGGGTTATTACATTATTTTTTTAGACTAGAGGATTTAGAACCCTCCTTATCTTAGTGTATTGTAATAAGTGATCCCCTAATCAAGTCTAATAGATCCCCGTATTGGTCATGATCCCACTTAACAAATGTATTCCCAATCAGAAGATTAGGTATGCTCTATCTCATTTGAGCTAGGATTGATTTATAGACATGATACATTTATGATTGCATACAAGTAGTGATAGTGAAGAGGAAGAAGTAAAAATATAGAATGATATCATCAAAAAGGATGACAAAAACTATGTGACCCTAAGCCAATATGACCAGGATGTGCAAGCATCTCTCCTTTGCATTAGATTGCTATATGGATGATCCCTAATTTGAGTCATCTTGAGTGATTACTGTAAGCCTATAAGATATTGAGGAAGGGCAATAATCCCTTCTTATTGACCCTCATACCATGAACCCAGTCTAATCTAGGAATGTGATAATAAGGTTGAACATTGAAGTAATGTGCTAAAACATCATTAATGACATCAAAGTGAGGAAAAGGAAAAGGCTCCTCAAGGAATCCAAGGATGAGGTGTAGGCCAAACCATATCTTCTAGTTGGAATCAACATTTTAGGCCTTTTAGAGGTTGACAAGACTTATGTACTAGTATATTAGATGCTCCTAAGACTATAGCCTAATCTAGTAGAGGATGAAGACCCTAGAATCATCCTGAAGAAGGAGATATCAAATAAGATCTAAGAGGTATAAGATCTCTCTATGAGGTTAAAAGAGGGTGCAAAAACAATAGATGCCATTTTATTAATCTTCTCTAACCAAGCCTCAATAATATATGTGCACCTTAAGTAGGCAAAGGATGAGAAAGAATAGATGATGGCTCAAGTAAAATCTACAAGTAGGGTAGAGTGGTTGTAAATCATGGGCAATGCGAATGTTTTCAGTAACTAGATCAAGGACTAGGAGTTGACCTTGGAAGAAATATTCTATGCTCTATAGACTAAGGCATGTGAGTAAGGAAGATATTAGATGAAAGTGTGGTGAATGTGAAATCTAATGTGGAAGATTTTCATATGGATTTAGAGAAGAGAAATGTACTTGAACTCACTACTGTATCCTCCAAGATAGATAACACCACACAAAATATCAAGCTATCCATTAATGGATTTGAAGACTTCAGCTCTAAACTCTAATAAAATGCACCTACATTCTTTGATCCCAAGAGTTTGATGGCTTAATCTAAGAGCAGACTAAATTTTTTATATTGGGTAAATTTTTGGCCTTTAACCTATTAATTAAGGTATTCATACCAACATGACATCTACCTAGTCACAAGATGTTAATTTTGTTAAGTGGTTAGCTTGTGGGTTTTTGTAGCCAATTGGAGGCTATAGTGCAAATCTTACACCAATTGGAAGGTAGCTAACCATCTTCTAAAACTTTAGGGAACCATTTAAGATTTGAAGAGATGTGGTAAGTGAAACATAGAATTTGTAGAGTCATGGATATAGTGGTTATGATGATGGAGTTCCAGCTCAACACTCATCATGAAACTTCCACCTTGATGAAGATACTCTCGGAGGCTTATATAAGGAGCTCAAGTTAGAAGAGGAGAGAGAGACAAAGAACTATAGTGGAGCTCTGGTAAAATTAATTAGTCTACATATATTTCTCTAGCTTACATTAAGGCTTTATAAATAGTATCGAGTCTACTTGGATCCATTTCTATGTTCCTAAGCTAGTTTATGAGCCTATAGGTTATTAATATTATGATATGAATAGAAACTTTGTTATGGAATTTGAACAAATGATGAATGTTGTGCATTAATTTATTGTGTCTAGTTTTTATGTCTTGTTGTATTATTAATAGAATGAGAATATTGGTGAAATACACTAGTAACCCAAACCTTCTTTGAATTACATCTGTTTAGTATGATTAAACTGAGTAAAATTAGTCTTTTGACCCTTTAAGTGCCCACTTTAACCTAGGAATAATCCAAAAAAGGCTTACACCTATGGATCTACCCTAAATTTATTTAAATTACTAAAGTCCCCTAATTGAAGCCCTGTGCCATGGCAAAACTAACCTAATGTAGGCCCCAATTCCTTCTCAACTATACTTTTGATGAGCACGTAAGGCTTATCCCTTATGTGGATTGATGATGGTGGATCCAAGTGATTAAATGTTGAGTATAAAGGGAATATCCCATGCTTGTCCCTAGTTTTACTAAACTAAGATCCTAGACATTTTCACAACAGTGAGCATATTGTTTTTCCTAGAGGCAAATGCTTCTAGAATTTCCATCCTATTCATAAGGTTAGGTTTGGTATTATATTGAGGAATACACCCTAATACATTATGTTGTGGGTGTTGATAGGTATTAAATGGAGTAGAAAAGGGTTGTGACAAGGGGTAACCAATAAAGTGGTCATAATTGGATCAGATGCAACCACATACTATAGTGCTTGTGAGGGAGATACATATTGAGTAGTCAATGGGATATATTATCAAGGTGGTTAACTTAAGGTATATTGTTGTAAAGGTTGAGTTTGGGGACTTGAATATATTCTAGGTTGGATGGGTGGGAGAGTTGTAAAATCATTAAATTATGAGGTGTCATGGTAGGAGGTAAGTTGAGGTGTGGTAACATTTTGGGCTTGGGTTCTAGTCGGAGATGGACTACTAACTATTACTGGGGTTGGATTGTTCAAAGGTTATGTTATGTTAGTATCATAAATTGTTGGGGGAAGATTTTTGAGAGATGAAACCATGGTTATAGTGATCCCTTTAGGTCCTTCTAGGGGCATACTAAAAACATTCTTAGAAGACTATGTATGAGGGGAAAGTGAAATATGGATGGCTCGAGTACTGAGGTAATGGTTAAGAGTAATTGGATTATTATCCAATATGATAGTGAATTAAAGATCTCCATGAGTATAAAATTTGGGAATACCCTCTCCCATAGACTCAAGAGAGGTATGAGGACTTGAGATGTTCTCCATGGATGAAAATGAGGTTGGGAATTTGGTTTATTTTAGTGATTGTTGTCATGTCAAAATCATTTATCACTTCAAATAAATGAAAAAAATGAATAAATCACATGATGTCTTTTAATTATATTATTTGGAAATAAATAAAAACACTACCAAATATACTTAAAATATTTTACCTTTTTAAGAAAATAAATTTAGAATTTGGTAAGGAAAAGGGTTGACAAGGGTACTAAGAAATGGTAATCTAAATATGGTTTCATGTTTTTGTTTAATGATGGGAACCTCTATATAAATGAATCTATTTTGAGGCCTAATTTTATGTTGGTAGAAAGTACATGGCTTGGTATTGAGGCCTACCCCCTCACTTCACACACCATAGTGATAAGGGTTTTGAGTGCTTAGCCCTTATACTTCTTGCTATATTTTTTATACTCAATAGGTACATCGAGTCAGTTTTCCCCTTAGAGATGAAATCCAAGTAGGTCCACCTTAGGTAGGAAAATGTTTCAATGCTTATTTCAATATTATGTGTTTTTGGTTGTGTGTGAGAAAATGTGATTACTACGTTATATTGGTCCACCTAGATTGGTTTATGTGAATTATCTAAGAAAGAAAAAATGAATGCAATTATTTTTAAAACATAAAATTAAAAGCAAGATTTTTTGGATTTTTCTCTTTTGAATAAAAACAGACAATCAGGAAAGATGTAACTAGTTAACAATTTCATAATGAAAATAATAAGAAAAATAAGACCTTAGGGGTCCCATCAGGGATGCTAGAATGTTTTAGTATTTTTTTAGTTCATTTTATAAATAAAACTAAATCACTAAAAATAGAAATGATACAGGGTTTTGTGAGGAATACTTGTGATGGGGGGTGCACACCATTGATCCAGTGAGGTGGGAGCTCCTTTTTGGTTAGGAAGGACTACCTACACAACAAAGACAACTTACACAAGATTGATTAATAAAATATATTGGTAGATTGGTTGATATAAGATCAATTTGCGGAAGTGGTACACTTCCTTAGATGGATGTTAGTCCATTGTTTATGCAATAAAGTGGATAATATACTAAGATAAATTATAATAAATCATGTAATAAGATTATGAAATTGAAATTAAACAAATAAATCTACTACATAGATATTATTGAAGCATTCATTCTAATATGTTATGGATAAATATTATTATTATTATTGGATTGCTTATAGCTTCTCATTGATGGACTTTAGATTCAGGGCAAAGAAAATTATGTAGATTCCTAACTTAAAAGATATGTCACTTTGATTGGTGAATAAAGGATGAAAAACCATGGGTAAGTTGTGAATAAAAACCACATTATGTATAACACCAGGAAAGGTCATCTATAAACAATAATGCATGATTTTAGGACTTATAAATAGTAAATCAAAAACACTTAAGATAACTAATCTAGTCTGAGGTTGTAGATAGAAATGAAAACACAATGATTGATGTCAATTATCTTAGAATTGGTATTGATTAGGTAATCGATGTCGATTTAGAAAGAATCATGGTCGATCTTTATAATGGGTGATAAAATATTTAGAAAGGGGCATAAGGGGTGATTTGAAAAATTACCAAAGGTTTCTAAATTTGTCACTGATTTATGTAAACATACTTATGATAATAAATAGAATAAAAATGAATAATACAGTAATCTAAAACTATTTAAATACACAACATACTTACCTTTACAAAAATGTTCCTATGCTATAGAGAAATACCTCATTGATAGGGATGTGGTTGGATTTATATAGAGTGTGGATAGAGTGGAATTGGGATGGCATTCTTCCATAGTGCTATAGGGGAATTTTGTTAGCATTTCATTGTGTCAACATTAAGATCTATAACTTAAGGTTGGACTGGCTATAAATCGACACCGATCCTAATAAGATAGGTGATGATCATGAGAAATATTACCAATTTAGTCTAAGTTTAAGTTATTGGTTCTAAAAACTCAAGATATTGGATAAAACTTAGCTCAAATTGGTTTTTAATGGGGCTCAAGTATGGAGAAGTTGTTAGGAAGGTTAAAACAACTTACCCTTAATAGGTTTGGGGAGATTTAATTAGGATTTAGGGGTGGTTAACTAATTACCTGGGTAAAACATTAATTAACTATATTATTTACATAATTTAAGATGATAAATAGTAAAACTATATTAACCAACATAATAAAGTTAGGAAAGGGTTAAGACACATTTATTTGTAATAAAATGGTGTAAATTTATAGTGTATATAATAACTACTATTGGTTTGCAAATTTAAGAACTAAATGAAATGAATGATAGATTATTTTAAGTGCAGATATATAATAAAGTGTAAAGGAATTTTTTTATGAATGAGGGATTATAAAATAATGGATAAAGATACTGGTTAAGATAGACCTACTTGACCCTACATACATAGTTGGTTTAGTGCATACAGATCTACCTAGTCAACTTGGAATACCTAATTGGTTTGAATGATGAGATATTTTAGAAGAAAAAAAGATTTTTATAATTAATATAATATTATATTATGATCATTGTATGGTCTTTATGACATTTTAAGGTAAATTATTTTTTATAAGGATTTCCCAAGCCTAACTGAGCACTCAAAACACACATGCCTATGTGTGTATGGTTATAGAAGAGTGTTCGTTGAATGAAGGAAGGAGATAAAAGTAAAATAAGGTGTTTAAACATATTTATGAACAATAAATAAAGGTTAAAACCCCATTTTTAGTGATAAAAATATGAAACACTGACTACTCAAGTCATTTGCATCAGTTGGTTTGAGAACCTAGTATAGGCCAATAATGGTCATAACAAGCCTAATGGGGATGAATGGAAAATATAGAGATATAATACATTATGATAATAAATATATGGTTGGTTTTGAATAATATATATTATGAAAGGGATATAATATGACCATAAAAACCTACATGTGGTTTGGTGCCTTGAAGATCAGTTTAGGCTTATAATGCGTAAAACCTTGCATAAACCCTCAAACCTCCAACTCCACTCTTGTGATAATAAATGTTCCTTAAGAATATGTGGATATATATTAGGTTTCATATATATGTAACATGTCTTAAAATATATGTCACAGGTAGGGGAAGATGAGGAAAATGATAATTTGGCCTAAAATCCTTCCTCTAGCTCTCTTATCATATTCTACCAACTTGAGCTACAAGTTTGAATCATCACATATTGTAGGAAGAAGTCCATGGGGAACTATTATATTAGGGTAATTTTAGGACACATATAAACTTTTAATCCATGATGGATATATATATATATATATATATATATATATATATATATATATATATATATATATATATATATCCATGGGGGACGCTTTACGAACAATCCTTAAGACTGTAAGCATGCCCAGACTACCTAAAAGAAACCTAAAGGATACCAACCTTTACTCAAATCTCACTGGAAAAGATTCATGGGAAAAAGATATATTAGGAATATTTTATGGGTTATATGTAATAAATATTCATGGCCTTAAGTTTCAATTCTATGGCTTGTGCTTTATGAACCATCATTAAGATGGCAGGCCACTCCAAACCCTCCAAAACCCTCATGGAAAACCTGATGGCAAAGAAACTAATCCTAATGATTATAATGGCAATGAAATACCTTTATAAGATTAAAAATACACATATAGATCCTATATGATCCTTTTAAACCATGAATTTAGCATGTGTGAGGCAAAATCTGTAGGAAAATGGCTTATAATGTTTGGTTTTGGGACTATTTTCATTGTTCCTAGGCATGTTTGAGATTATAAGTGGCTTAAAAATCATGTTGGACATATAAAGGGATGAAATGGCCTTCAAAAAACCATTATTAGTGGTACAAGTAAGCCTAATGAGAATATTTAAACTTAATTGCAGAAGTAACCCTGTTTTACATTGAGAAGGGAGCGTTGCAAATCTATTGACATAGTGAAAAGACTTTCTAGAGAAGGAGAACCATTATATCAACATGTCCAAGAATAAAAATCTCAAAACATGATTTAAAATGTATAAGTCTTAGGTCTATCACTCATTAAAGTGACAAATTCATTGAATGGGCTAAGAATGGCATGAAGGGTGGCAACTAGGCAAGTAGTGACCATATTCAAACATGTAACTACCTTCCCAAAATAGGTGCATGATATATATTTTATATCAAGGAGTAATGGATAAATTTCAAGGAGCATGGTGTCTTCATGGAGTTAACTATGAGAAGAAATAGTCCATCCACCATAATTATATGCCCAAAAATTTCATTGAAGGCCATTATGCCACCAAGGCAACACATGGGGAGAGTTATGAGGTTATTTTCTACCCCTAATTCATGCTTGTAACTATTAATTATATGAGTGATGATCATCATGTCATTTACACTCTATTTATATGATATTTTCTCTCTTTCTCTCTCTCTCTATCTCTCTCTATCTCTCTCTTTTTTGATGTTCTATAAATTGGGCTTAGAAAACTATTGTATGCATCCCTCTGCTAGGTATGAGAAAGTTCTTTCCATTTTTATCTTTTAGCCTTTAAATTAATATAAGGACTGATTCAAACTTCTCCACACTAGTTTTTAGTGTTTTCATGCTTGTTTGATTTGCATAAGTGGTTGATTTTTCTCCCTTTTTAGGTCCTTGCATCTCATTTAGATGCTATTAGATTATCCTATGTATGTCATAGGGTGTGTGAAGGTGCTTATGCTTGTGATCATAGTGGAAATTGATTGCTAGAGTATTTTATCAGACCTTGCACTCATCACCTTCAAGTTATAGGTATTTGACATAGCCTTCATGTGAAGCACTGATGTGTAGGATTCTTTTAGAGAGGTGTGTTAATAATTAGTATTTGTCTTATCCATAAGTGTTGTTGAAGGATCAAGTAGAGGAGACATATCATATTGGTACATCACTTACTATAGTATAGGGTTTCATTTCATGTTTTCATTTTATCTATTTTTATTATTAAAAAAATTAGGCTTAGTAGTTGAGCTTAGATGATACATCAGTGTAGTTATCCCTAAAACTAGAGATTCACCTCACCCATTAGGCTACCCATGTCTATAGGTGTTTCTATTGTATTAATTAGATGAGGTAGGTTTGAAACCCGTATGCCTCAAGGGTGAAATCTAGACTAATAATAACACCATTTGGTATAAGTGCTCACAAACATCCTAGATGTGTTAGTGGAATTAGTGGCCATATATCTTATATAAGACCACATAGACCACTAGGCCATCGAGAACCCACAAATGAAAAGATGAAGGCTTAAATGAGAGTGACCTATAGATTATGTCTAGTAGCTAGCTCATCATGTATAAATCACCTCTATCTCAATCATCTATGATTTCATGGACCAATTTTAAGTTGATCAATCCTCCCATGTCTAAGATGTCTGAGCATGTTAGGATCATGTGCAAGAGAGGTACCCATAACTATTTGATGTGTTGGAAATATTAGACCCCAAATAAATGGTTTAGTAGTATCATGCCTACTCAGACCTCTTATCAGAAGGTGTGAAATATGTAAGCATTTATATTCTCTTTATTAACCCACTTGGAGTTTGGGTTCTCAACCTAATTGTGGAGGACATCATAGATTTGGTAGGTACTCATCTAGACTGACACTACCACTACATCATAGGAGAAAGAGAAGTCTAGGAGGTTGTAGTACACCTTGAAGGTGTTATTATATATATCAAAAATATGGTGTCAAGAGTTGGGTGAGCACACCTATTTATTGACCCCATCTTTCATGTGGATGGCCTTGTGGACAATGTCACCCAATAGGTTAGTGAAAGTAAATGCCTCTAGTTTATTTGTGGTTCTATAGAGTCTAAAATTCTAGAACCTAAGGGCATATTCATTATTATCTTGTTTTTCATTACCTTATGAATAATGCTTATGTTTGTGCTTAATTTATTTAAATATATCATTATAGTACTTATACTTAGTGAAGCCAGTAGGGAAGGTAGTGTCCCAATACTCAAGTTCAACCTTTAGGTTTGAGGATGTAGTAGCCATTGGAGTAGGACGTAGTGGAGATTAGGTATATTTGAGTGTAGAAGGCATGGGATATAGGGGATATATGGAATTTTTAAAGTAATGAGTTATATATTTCTTCAAAATTAGTAATGGTAATTATTAATGGGCTTCCTTCAAGATTTATAAGCACATGCATACATTCCCCTTTATTAATGGCATTTGGTAGATCACTTGTTATGAATTTTTGAATTTGAGTTGGTGGCTAGATTTTCACCCTTTATTTATAAATCCAAAATTGAATTTGAAGCCCATGATCTATATAAATGATGATGGGATGTTTTAAAACTATCCAATCAGGTCCATTTTCCCATTCTATTAATTTCCAACATGTGGTAGTCACATGATCATATTTATTAGAGTATTCTCATGTAACTCCTACTTTTTAACATGGTTCATCTACTCATTAGTATTCTCATTAATATTTAACACTTAGGCATGGCTTATTACCCCATATCATTTCCCTAGGCTAGGTGATATGTCACGTAAAGATGCATGGATCATCTTGATTGGATCTCTAGTTTTATTAATAGTTTGTTTGGATCTTATTACGGCCTTAGGTAGTTGATAAATAATTTTTATAGTGGGATATATGGTTAGTTACCATTTATTTGGGTTCTCCAAAAATATTACATCTTTGATAGGTATAAGGGACTATCCACTCTAACACATGGTGATGTGGTGCCTTCCCATTTGGACAGGCTCTCTCAAGATCTAAAACCTCTATTAGGTTCAAGGGACTGGTCACTCTAACTCATGATGATGTGTTTCCTTCCAATTATAATTGGTTATCTTAGGATATGAAATATATAATAGGTTTGGGGATTATCCACTCTTACACATGGCATCATGGCACCTTCCCATCTAGTCAAGATCTCCCAAGATCTAACATCTCTAACATGTCTATGGGAGTGGTTGATTTGACTCACATGGGCTCTTACATTTTTGATTGGTCTAGGGTCTTGTATGATCTAACACATAGCATCATGGTGCCTTCCCTTTTGGTTGGGCTCTATGAAAATTTCAAAATGACTAAGTAATAAAAAATAAAAGGAAAGTGATACATTAAAACTTACTTATCAGATATGGAGATCTCAATTTTCCATGGAGGGTAATGGGTCTATTGCTTTAGGAAGGGGAACTAGACTCTAGGAGATTCAAGTGAAAATCAACCTACAATGTTAGCACCTTGATTTATAAAAAGAAAAAATACCCTTAATTATAAAGAGAAAATAAAAGAGGCCCGTTACTACTTGGGGAAATCAAAGCATGCATCTTTTGAAGATTTAAGTAAGCATTATAGATGGGAATAGAAGAAAGGACCTTGAATCTTTAGTTCATGGGGATTTTATAGGGGTCCCCCATTTAAAAAAAAAAAGGGGGCATGTTGGCCATAATAAATGGTGAATTACATGGGGAAAGTGATGAGAAGAACTCAGAACCCAACTAATTCTTCTTCTTTCCTTGATCAACATAGAGATTATATAGGGGGATTTATTGATCACATAAAATATAAGGCATAAAAGTCTCACAATAGTAAGTGGCATATTGATATTCCACCTCATAGACAATCGCCAGTGCGCGTGCTAAGTGATTTTCATTTCTAATTTATTCTAGGATCTTATTTGATTAATCAAGGTTGTACTAGTTATCAGACTTCCCCTATGGTATTATTGGATTGATAGCTTGGGGGAATGGTTGGATAATTTCTATGCTTCCATATGAGCATCCATAACCCCAATAGAGATGCCTCTGGTCCCATCCATGGACTTATTCCATTACCATTTAGGATAAAAATATAGAGGTGGAAATTACTTGTATAGCCCTTTCAAGGTAGACTCAAAATTTAGATTTTACATGTCTTTTTTATTATTTTCTTATCTTCCCATGAAAATATTATCATTTATTAGTCTTATCCATTAAGGGTTTTAGACCAATCCAAGGGTGAATAGAAAATGGGGAAGTTCTAAATAGCCAACTAGCCATTGATTAACTTAAATAATCTAGTACCTTTTTGAGTCATTATTTTAAGTTGAGTTTGGTATGTCTATTAGGGTGTAGGCTGTTCTAAATCCGCCAATTTCTATTAGAATCATTGGCCTCTTAGATATGGGATGTCAAAATTTCACATTATTATCCTAAAATCACTTATATTAAAGGATTTAACATGTCTCCCCTACTCTTCAACAATACTCATGGGTTTTAGACACCACCTAAAGTAGTTACTAACAAGGGTTAGGCATCAGAGGAATAATGTAGAATAATAAGGGGGGGAGTGAAGGGGAGAAACATAAAACCAAAAGAAATTTCACACAATAAAAATAAAGACATGATGAAATCAAACACATAACTAAAGAAAATTTATATAATATATACATTACCACCTTTACTCAAACTACTCATAAATGACATTAGAGAGCATAGTCAATTAATTGTGTTTCAAGAACTACCCATTTAATGGAAGTGGTAAGTCATTTCCATAGAGATCCTTGATATAAAAGGCATTCTAGGCCAAGATTTTAGCTACTAATATGGGCCAATCTAGAGGGGATCAAATTTTGAATGTTGGAATTTCTTTTTAAAGGCCTTGTCTCACATTAAGACTAGGTCAAATATTATGAAGGTCTTGATATTTGACCTCTTATTGAACCACATCTTGACTATGTCTTGCTATTTTCTAAAGCTTAGTAGAGCTTCATCCTAGGCTTCTTTTCAACTGAATCAAGTTTAGGAGTATGGATTTCATCTTATCATCCAATTCTATGAATTGTTGTATGAAATTTTAATTTGGAAACTTGAGAGTGATCAACATGATTGGCTCTAATCCATAGACTAGAAGAAAACAAGATCTTTTTATGGATTATTTATACTTGGTGCAGTCTACCTATAAGGAAAAATTTAGCAATGAGTTACATTATAAGGGATTATCTCCAAATAATTCCTTGATTGCATTGATTAAGTTTTTATTAGTGGATTTTTCCAATCCATTCCCATGTAGATAATGATTGGATGAGAAATTTAGCATAACCCCATTATCATAGGCCCATTATATGAATTCTACATATTGAAAGGCAAGTCCATTATCACATAATAAATGAGAATTCTAAAATGAGTGATAATGGAATTTTCTATGAACTTAATGAATTCAATAGAGGTGCCTTTTTTTGTTATAATTACCTTAGACCATCTACTCTAGTAGTCAGTGCATGTAAGGATGAACTTATGACTGATTGATGAATTGGGTTAATCTCCCCTATGAAATATAGTCCCCATTATATAAATGGTGTAGAATTTATAACAAGTTGTAGTGGCATTATGGCATTTGATTCTCTCTTAAGAAAGGTCTAGCATTGTTGGAAGAAATGAACATGAGCATGAACATCTCTAAATAGTGTCAACTAATAGTAACCTACACAAATAAATTTATGATCCATTGCATTTTATATGATATGGTTGGCTCCTTGTTTTTCATGGAAACTTTCCATTATCTCTTTGGACTCTTCTTATGATACATATTGGAGGTATATTCCTTCATGGTTTATTTTGAAGAGAAATCCCTTTTTTAGCATATAGTTTGTAGTCTTCAACTAGAAGGCTCTTTTATGTGTATGGTTGACTCTCAAGGGTGCATTTCCATAGAATATAAAGTGCGTGATTAGGGAATACTAGTATGATTGTAGTACCCTCTATTGGTCCACCTGGTGTACTATGATTCTTGGCTCTATCTATGTGATTAGCTAAGTAAGGACTTGTGCTATAACCAATTTGGATGGCTTGATTTACAAGTCATATTATTACAATTTAATCTTCCATCAACCTATTCTTCTTCCTAGCTCATCTTTCCCCAACATTTGATTTATAGCTAGGTTTGGGGAAATGGCATGTACTCTATTCTAGAAGGTACAATGCCTAAATTTAATCACTACCTTGACCAAGGCATAGGCATGCTTATCTAGGGTATAATACCTAAGCTTTACATCCTTAATATTAGTGTTCATAAAATACATGGGGTGTTCTTATCCTTTTGACCTTTAGGTGAGGCAAGTGGTAATGGTGTGTTCTAAAGAGAAAGGATAGATAGAAGTCTTGCATATAGTATGGGATGATGAGGATCAAGGTTTTCATGATTGTATCTTTGATATCCTAGAAATATTTCTTTGATTCTGCATGACACTCCACTTTAACATCCTATTTCAACATTCCATTCAAGGGATTCGTTATTTTGGTAAACCCATAAATAAACTTACACATAAAGTTAATTTTTTTAAAGAAATATTTTAGTTCCTTCTTGTTATTAGGTAAAGGTAATTTATAAATTAAACCTACCCTTTTGGGGTCAATATCAATACCTTATTTCATGACAATATGATCAATAAGCTTACCTTTAGTGATACCAAACACACTTTTCTTTATGTTTAAGGAAATGACATACCTTATGCATATTTTAAATACCATATCCAAGTGGTGCACATGATATGACCTATATTTTTAAAACACAATTAAGTAATCCATATATTATTATACACTTACCTATTAGGACTTTAAAATTAAACTTCATCACCCTTTATAAAGTGCCACTAGTGTTGATTACCTTGAAAAGCATCTATTTATAAGTGAATGTACCCCACTTTGTGGTGAAAGTAGTCTTAGTTCTATCTCTAGGGTTAACCAATACTTAGTTGTCTATTGAGAATCCATCCAAGAAGGACATCATCTGAGACCTATTCACCATTTAGATCACCTTGTCTAGTGAGGGTAATGGGTAGTTGTATTTATTTGAGGCCCAGTTCAAGTTCTAAAAATCCATACGTAGGTAGATTTATGCATTTTTCTTTCACATCAAGACTAAGTTAGCCATCCAAGTTGAGTGGTGAATCAAGAAAAATTTCCCTACAAATAGTAACTTATGGACTTCCTTATATATCAAGGGCTTGAATATTAGGTTTATTAGCCTGTACCTTTACCTGAAGGGTTTTTAGCTAGGTTTTAAGGGGATGGTATGAGTGATTACTCTTAGGTAGAATACCTTAAGGCCTCCATAGGACCAAAAAATCACATCCTTGTAACTCAATGATAACCTCCATAACTGATCCAATTCATGTTCCATCTAATTTAGACACATATTAACCATCTGGGGTTTCTCCACAAGGCTAAGATTAATGAGTTGACACTTTTGGTATTTGAACTTGGGTTTTTTAGCCTAGAAGGTTGGATCTAATCCATAAAATTCTATTTATATAAAAATTATTCCCTTAAAGATTTGGTTTCCATGAATATTCAATATCCCATCCTTATCCAACTCATTCATAGTGTTGTTTATATCCTTTTTATCTATTATTGGGCCATGAATACCCCCTCATTACTAAAGAAATAGATGATTTTATACTCATATTCAAAGACTTAGAAGTTATTCATGTTATCTAGGACAAAAGGACATGGGATGAGATCCACAGAGAACTCTTTTAACTCAGTGTCTTATTAAGGGGTTAGGTTCACTACCATGGATGCTAGTGAGTCTGTTAATCGATTCTCTTCTTGGGAAATAAGGATAATATTGAATGCATTTAAAATTTTAATTAGGTCCAAATATCTATGATTATACCTTATAAATTATGATAGTTTTCATTGAATATTAGTTTTGATCTAGTTAACCACCAATTCAAAGTCACTAAATACACTCATTTTCCTCATGTCTTAATGCAAAGTAACACCAAGATTAGGGATTTGTAATCCTCTAGGTTATTTATGAAAGGAAATTGTAACCTATATGATGCTATATGTTTACTCTCTAAGGGATATATAAGCAAAGAACCAGATCCACTACCTTATTTAGAGTGATCTCTATCTATATAGAGAGACCACAAGTCAAGCAGACTCAAGATATGACTAGTTTGGTTTTTTGGAGGCTTAGTGCTTAGCGTGTAGATGCCGAGGTATAATAAAACTAAGTTTATATTATAATTAATATAATTATATTATGTGATCATATAATTCATGTGTCATTGTCTATCTAATATTATTTTTTTGGTTACTCTTCTCCTTAGCAACCACATATGGGAGAAATCTGTGGCATATACCCATTCAGGGATCTGGACTAATCTCTATTGAGGAGCATGCCATAGGTTTTTGGGATAAAAATCACTTGAATATCTATAAGGTGTTAAATCTTAGGCTAAAATTCTAAATAGATGTGGATGTTTAATAACTCACCTATCACTTTCATCTATGACTTGTCTAACTAGACCATTACCTTGTCTAATTTTATGGGGCTTAGACTGAGTTTCTCATATATGCATGATAACATTACATTGATAAAGTATCTTGAATATAATAAGAATTTATGTAAATTATTTCAAAAAAACTATATGGTTAAAAAGAAAGGAGTGACATCCATCTTATTATTTTTAATGAGTACATTAGTGTGTGCTACTCTCAGTTTTGGTTGGGTCTGTGGGGTCAGTTTGAGTTAAATATTTTAACAATAGATCCCATTATTATGTGATTTGAGAAAGATATTGAAGTGTAATTTTATCCTTGATATTATTCATGTCATCAAATATGTTTTAATCCCATTTAATTTAGACTGGTGGGGTTTCCACATGTGCCTTAGGATCTTGAGGTGTTGGAGGTGGAGGATCACTCCTAGCATTTTGGTCTAGTGGGGTTGTACCATTATTTGGGGGTGTTGAGATATTAAGGGGATACTATTTTTTCCTACTCATAAGGTAATATTTTACACTTTGGAACTACTAAAATTCTTGTACCTCATTAATATCCTCCTCCATCTCATTTTATTCTTAGCTAGGGAAATCCATAGTTTCTAACACCATATAAGTACTAGGGGATTTACCTGAGTTAGAGGATTTTGGATGATTAGGGACCACCTCATATTATTAAATTTACTTTTCAAAGATATAAAAAATATAACTAAATTCCATTTAGTCTATTTCTCCATGTACTATCATGTTATGTACTTGGCACCAATTAGGTAAGTCTATCTCAAAGATGTTAATTTTGGGAAGCTTATTGGGTGAAGGTTTTTTTGGGGGGGAAATTATGAGGATGGTTTTAGCTCATGTTTGGTCTTTGATATGTAATTTTTGTGGATATTTAAACATTATAATTAATCATCTATCTCTACAACCCTAGGAATCCATTGTTTAATTTTTTTTACCATTCACTGAATGGCATCTAGCTCAGTCCTAGTGGACTATTGAGGCATGGTTTGGGTGTTGTTAGGTGCATCTAATGTCAATTTATATTCACTAAAAGGAATCATATATTGACCCCCTAGGTTTATAAAAAATAGTTATTTGTTTGAAGTGGGATGGACTAGTGGGAGTTGATGTATTATAAGAAGATTTGAGGCATAGGTGCATTTTAGTTAATGATGGGTAAGAAGCTTAATGCAAGTATTTGTGGTAGCATAATAAGAATAGGGGTCATTGTGTGACCTTAGGGATTTAGTTACCTATCTAATTTTATATCCCCTATATAATATGAGGATAGGTTAGTTATAATTACATCCCTTCTTAGGAACATGGTTGTCTAAGGGTCTCATGCATTCTTATATATTTAAAGTGATAGTTGAGGGTTGGGTTGGTAAATTATGATTACCTATCTATACATATTTTGAAACTTATAATTGAAGTTTCTAATGGGATCATTGGGCTCCATTTTTATACAAGCAAACTTGTTGTTCCCAATAAATATGTCACTTATTTTTGGGACAACATATCAACTATTTTGGTCTTACATGCCAAAATTCTCTCTTCCCTTCTCAAAAAATGTTCTGAGTGCTCAAGTTAATCAATTATTCAAGAATTTTAAGTCAAGGGACTCATAGGTTCAATGGGTTCAACAGATTTAATAGGTGGGCTCTCATAAAGGAACAAATTCCAAACACTTAGGCATTTTCAAGGTTGGTTCAATGTTGAGGTTCAATCAAAAGAGTCATCAGTAGGCTTCAAAGAAGTGGAATGAACCATTAAACCTTGAAATTTCACAAGTTTAAAGGTTCAAAAAGAGTTAAGCGCTACAAATATTTCATGGAAGTTCAACCACTTCAAAGGATCTAGAAATTTTGAAGACTTTGATAGGTTTAAAGACTTCAGTGGACTTAAAGAAAAGAAGGATTCAAAGAATAAAGGTTGAACTGTTGAGCCATTGAACCTTGAACCAAAATGGTTCAATGAGTTTAATAAGAATAAAAGACTTAAACAAAAGAAGACTTTGAAGGAGGATTGAACTGTTGAACCATTGAACCTTGAACCAAAAGAGTTCAAAGTTCAAGGGTTCAATGAGTTCAATAAATTTTAAAAGACTTGGAGAATAAAAGGATTCAAAGAAAGAGGATGAACTGTTAAACCATTGAACTTTGAACCAAAATGGTTCATAGGTTCAAATGGTTTAAAGAGTTCAACCAGTTCAATAAGTTTAAGGGTTCAAGGAAGCTTCAAGTGAAGGAAGGAAATAGAAGATTCCAGAGACAAGTTTGAAGAGATGGTTCAGTCAAAGAGCCAAAGAAGCGATTGAACCAAGGAAGCAATTGAACCAAGGAGCCGATAGGACCACCTGAACCATTAAACCATTAAACCAATGTACCTCAAAGGTTCAAAGGTTTAAAGTTTAATGTGGTTCAAGTGACCAAGTGACCAATGACATCCCTATAGACGTCAAATTCAAGGTAATAAAATGCTCATTTATTTTCAAATGTAGCATGAACCTAAGAACAAACTCAATGACCAACTGAAGAAGAAGGCAAAAGAGCCTATAGAAAGGGAAGAGATAGCCTGAGAGCTCAGATCATGAAGAAGAGATAAAATGCATTAAAATAAGAGGGAATAAGAGGGAAAGACCAAAAATATCTATAGGAGAGTTATTCTAGTATGTGAAACAATCCACCAGGTGGACATCAAAGAGCACAAGCACTCAATAACATGGCCTATTTTTCTAGATTGAGTAAAGGCAAAGTGGATAGTTGTACAAATGTCAAGAAGAGGACCAAGAAGCCCATACTTTGGAGGGGACATTTGAGATGAATTAACATGCCACAGTTAAAATTGATGCCTTATTCTAGCATGGCCCCTTGATAGAATTGAAAATGCATTCAAGGCATTAAATGCAACATAGGCCATTCCATGAAACAAAGAACCCAAGTCTTTCTAGGAGTGCTATATATTTTAATCTCTTATTTTATGCAAAAGAGAGATCTCTTTGTTATAGAAGCAAAACTCTGCACAAATTGAAAGGCATTTCCTGAGACTTTGAGCTCAGATTGTTAATCATATTTCTTTAGTTGAATGAGAAAGCAAGTGACCTTTCAGACTTTGTGCTGGAATAGCTTGTGTTGTTGAGGAATTTTTTCTTATGTCTATTTCCTAGATGCATTCTTGTCCATTTAATTAAATAAGTAGAACTAGTGGAAGTAACCAAGAAGGTGTCCTATAGCCGACTGTGGAGAGACTTTGTGCTACCACAATTGTCTTTAGCGTGTTTTATTTTCTAATTCTATTTAAAGGATTTTGGGATGACTTTGTGCCCCCATTTTCCTTCATATTTCACTCTTTAGTAGTTGAGGTGGAGACTTTGTGCTACACCTCATTCTACTAGTTATTTCACCCTGTTACATTTACTTATCAGTTACTTTCTAGAAAGATTCTTGTTGTTTATTGAATAACACTTCTGAAAGAAGAGAAGTGCCTTCTATCATTTCACTAGGATTTATCCTTTGATTTGTGAACATCATCTTTGAAAATAGAGATATGGATGGTGTTATCCTACCCTTGAGTGTTATTTTCAGCTTATTTATAGTATATATATATATATATAGTATACCATATATTTATAGGGAACCTCCCCTTAATGAGAGGAGAGATTTTTCCCCTTTTGATGTGGTCAACCTACACATTTGGATGATAAATATCCTTATGCTATGGTTGAAACACCTATTTTTCCCATCATTTAGCTGGTGACAAAATATTCACCCAAAAATTTTTGGTGACTCCACTGGGGATCGTTTTGTGTAGTTTGAAACCTCAAGATTTAAATTGAAGTAGTCCCTATCCTTATCCATTCAAGTCTTACACTCTGGTAGCTCCACAATATATAAGAAGCTAGAGATCTAAAGGTATTGTTGACCCTATATTTGATTTGGTATAGCAAAGTAATTTTGATCTATTTTATTCACCATCTCACCTCCAACGAACTAGGAGTTTTCCTCCTAAAAAAGTTAGGTCTCCATTATTAGGCAAAGCATCTATTTCTACTATTAGCAAAGCTTTGTCAATACATACCCCTCAAACATTTGTTATCCATCCCTTTAGTAGTCAAATAATTGCAGTTCAAGGCCCCTAGGGTAACTCTTTTGGTCCACTCAATCTAACTCCACCTCTACATGAGCTACCTCATAGTTCCAAGAAGAATTTCCCCAAATTCTATGGCAATGGGAGAGTTCATCTTGATGAACATATCACAACCTTCAGCATAGCCTATGGCATGATAGGTGTGGAGTATGAGGATGTAGCAATCAAGTTATTCGTAGAAACACTACAAGGCACTGCTGCAGACTGGTTCTATCATTTACAGGCCTAGACTGTGATTGACTGGAACACTCTCAAAGCCAAATTTGAATCAAAGTTCAAGCTTGTACAAGATGCACATGCCCTACTGGCCTAGCTCACATAGATGAAGAAGGAGCCTCATGAACCTATGAGGGACTTCATAACTAAGTTTGACAAGTTGAGGAATATGATTCCTATAATTGCTCAGCCAGTAGTGGAGAATCTCAAATGTTTCTTCATCAATTCTCAGCTTCCAAAAGTGAATTCTCTACTAAGATGGACTGGCCACATAGACCTTGCTACTGCTCAAGATTTGGCCACTAAGGTGGAAGATGATCTCATCTTGGTAGGAAAGATAAGGAGATATCCTAAAAAAGGTAAATATTTTTCATCCTCTGAATATCCATCTACAAGCACCACTTAGCCAATAGTGCAGAAGCTAGAAAATGAGTTGTTAGCTCTTAGGAAGCAAATGGTGCAAGGGATGTCTTTTGCTCTTTCATATAGAGATACACCAAGGAGAACATTTCCCAATTAGTCATACCAAGACAATGCTACTAGGAATCAAGGGCATCCAAATTGCCTTCCTCCCCCATAGGGGAAGCTTGCCATCGAAGTAGCACTAGCCAACTCAGTAGTTGGATATCTAGAAATAGAATCTAATTTCTCTTTCCAACCTGAGTTGAACCTAGAAGATGATGCTAATCTCTTCACAAAGGGAGAAGAAGAATTAGATGGCAACTCCAATATTGGTTTCTTGGATTACCAGGATGAACCCAAAAGTAAAGGTGAAGTAGTTGATGGATCATATGTTGTATTCACCTAGTCCTAGAACTAGTCAACCCAGCAAGCTGATAGGAAAAATATAGAGGAGCATTCTCAACCAGTAATTTCAATTTCTAAGTGGGGAACCACTCTACCTTTTCAATCAAAGGACCCAGTGAGTAGTAAAAAAGTAAGTACTCCAAACATTCCTTCATCTTTAACTTCAAATTCATAGACCAGTACCCTCCCTACAAACCACAAAGATGAACTGCCTTCCCTGATTCCTAATTCATTTTATACATTTGACATAATCGACCATGTCAAGAAAACTAAAATTTAAAATGTATGAATTTGAATTCTTGAAATCCAACCTTGAGTAGTTGGATAAGTTGTTTTAGTGTGTAAATAATAAAACCATCCATGCAGGACTAGTTATTCCAAAGGTGACTCCCATATCCACCTAGAATAACCTTGTCATTACTCCTCCTAATACCCATAGAAAAATAGAGCCTTTCTATGTTTCCTTGTTGATAAATGGTCATAAGCTAAGAAATTATATCATAGGCTCAAGTGCATCTGACAATGTCATGCCCACCAAGGTGGTAGATTCTCTTGGCCTTACATTAACTAAAACTTTTGGGAGATGTTTCTCCATGGAAAAAAAATAAGTGCCACTTATGGGACAAATCAAAGATGCCCAGTTTGCATTTGTGGCCTTTCCAAGAAAAATAATTAAGATGACAATCCTGGTGGCTGACATCCCAACCTCCTAAAGCATTCTTCTTATTTGAAATTTTTGTAAGGATATTGGTGGCGAATTAAGCATTGACCTATCTGAGGCAAGGATCCCTATCAAAGGCATCATGCAGAGGCTACTCCCTAAAAAGGAATAAAAATATGTTGTCACTCAAACATCAGTGCTTGAAGCCCAAATTCTATTTGAGTCTTTAGGCATGGGTAATTATATTTTGTCTACTGAAGATGTTCCTATTACAATAGATGAAATTCCTATAGGTGATGAGAAAAAATTGATTAAAATAAGACATTAGAAGAATTGGTAGGGTGTAGTATAGATGAAAAAGGATCTTCCCTCACTAATGAAGAAAAATTTGATAGAAGATCAGTTTTTGATGATGTTTGGATCCTAGAATTCGATGGCAACAATTCTTCTATCAGTGCTGGAGCTGGGATTATGTTGATATCTCCTCAAGGAGATATTTTTCCTTCTTCATACAAGTTAAAATTTAGCAACACAAACAATAATATTGAATATGAATCACTACTGCTCAGATTGAAGGCTGCTCAAGACAGGGGCATAAAACTCCTTCATGCTAAAGGAGATGTTGAACTGATGGTTTGTTAGGTGAGGAACCTATGTCAAACCAAGAATAAAAGATTGTGCCATTACCATAATCTGGTATGGGGCTGTATTTAAAGTTTTGATGCTTTTAATATATCTACAGTGCCCAGAGAGCTTCATAATCATGCAGATTCATTGGCGGTCTCTATGACCCTCTTGGTTCCTCAAAAAGACTTTGAAGAGCATAAGTACACTATTGAGCTGGTATTTTGACCAAGTGTGCCTGATAATACCAATCATTGGTAGGCATTTGATGCTGACAATCAAATCATGTGCTTCACTAGACTAGAAGAGCAACAAGCTATGGTAGTGGACCATATTGTTGTGCACCAAAGTAAGGAAAATAAAATCTTTGCCAAGAGAGCAAGGATTTATGGTTTTTAGATTGGATACCATGTCTTGCCATGGGGAAAGAAGAGAGAACTAAAAGGGGTGCACAAAAAATGTGATTCCTATTGGAGAGTTCCATTCACCCATCACTGATTCTAGGGAGAAAATGGTTTCTTATTGGTTTATTAGGATGAAATTCCATTTTCATTGCCTCACAGTGGGAAACATCTGAATCACTTTAATTCTTGAAGTATTAGATAAGTCTAGTTATACATTTGTATATTTATATAGTCTTTAGTTTTATTTTGTGTTGTTCATTTTCATTTCTTTTTGGCACCTTTTTTTTTGGGTAGCATGACTCCATATCCCAATGGCATACTTAAAGGCACTAGAGATTTTAGATTCTACTCACTTTGATTATTTTTACTATCAATGGAAGTTCCCCAACTAGAGCTAACTATTATTCCCAAAATCTATCACTTATTTTTGGGACAACATATCAACTATTTTGATCTTGCAAGCCAAAATTCTCTCTTCCTTTCTCAAAAAGTGTTCTGAGCACTCAAGTTATTTAATTATTCAAGCATTTTTAGTCAAGGGACTCACATGTTCAATGGGTTCAACAAATTCAACAGGTAGGCTCTCATAAAGGAACAACTTCCAAACACTTAGGCATTTTCAAGGCTAGTTCAACACTGAGGTTCAATCAAAAGATTCATCGATAGGCTTCAAAGAAGTGGAATGAACCATTGAACCTTGAACTTTCACAATTTTAAAGGTTCTAAGTGGTTCAAAGGTTCAAATGTTCAAAAAGAGTTAAGCACTTCAAAGGGTTCAAGGAAGTTCAACTGCTTCAAAGGATCTAGAAAGTTTGAAGACTTCGACAGGTTTAAAGGTTCAAAGACTTTAGTGGACTTAAAGAAAAGAAGGCTTTGAAGAATAAAGGTTGAACTGTTAAACCATTGAACCTTGAACCAAAATGGTTTAACGAGTTCAAAGGTTCAATGAGTTCAATAAGAGTAAAAGACTTAAACAAAAGAAGACTTCGAAGAAGGAAGATTGAACCGTTGAGCCATTAAACCTTGAACCAAAAGAGTTAAAAGTTCAAAGTTTCAACGAGTTCAATAAAGTTTAAAAGACTTGGAAAATAAAAGGATTCAAAGAAAGAGGATGAACTATTGAACCATTGAACTTTGAATTGAAATGGTTCATAGGTTCAAGTGGTTAAAAGAGTTTAACCAGTTTAAGAAGTTCAAAGGTTTAAGGAAGCTTTGAGTGAAGGAAGGAAATGGAATATTCTAGAGACAAGTTCAAAGAGATGGTTCAACCGAAGAGCCAAAGAAGCGATTGAACCAAGGAGCTGATAGGACCGTCCGAACCAAGGAACCATTAAACCAATGTACCTCAAAGGTTCAAAGGTTCAAATTTTAATGTGGTTCAAGTGACCAAGTGACCAATAATGTCCCCATGTATGTCAAATTCAAGGTAACAAAATTCCCATTTATTTATAAATGTAGCACAAACTTGAGAACAAACTTAATGACCAGCTGAAGAAGAAGCCAAAAGAGCCTACAGAAAGGGAAGAGATAGCCTGAGAGCTCAAATCATGAGGAAGAGATAAAATGTGTTAATAAAAGAGGGAATAAGAGGGAAAGACTAGAAATATTAGTATGAAAGTTATTCTAGTAGGTGAAATAGTCCACCAGGTGGACATCAAAGAGTGCGAGCACTCAATAGTGCAGCCTATTTTTCTAGATCAAGTAAAGGTGAAGTGGATAGTTGCACAAATATCAGGAAGAGGACCAAGCAGACCATACTTTGGAGGGGACATTTTAGATGAATTGACATGCCATAGTTAAGGACGATGCCCTATTCTAGCATGTCCCTTTGATAGAACTGAAAATGCATTCAAGGCATTGAATGCAACATAGGCTATTCCATGAAACAAAGTGCCCAAGTATTTCTAGGAGCACTATATATTGTAATCTCTTATTTTATGCAAAAGAGATGTCTCTCTATTATAGAATAAAAACTTTGCCCAAATTGAAAGGCATTTCTTGAGACTTTGAGCTCAGATTGTTAATCATATTTCTTTATTTGAATGAGAAAGCAAGTGACCTTTTAGAATTTGTGCTGGAATAGCTTGTGTTGTTGAGGAAATTGTTCTTATGTCTGTTTCTTGGATGCATTCTTATCCATTTAATTAAATAATCAAAACTAGTGGAAGTAACTAGGAAGGTGTCTTGAAGCCGACTGTGGAGAGACTTTGTGCTGCCGCAATTGTCTTTAGTGTGTCTTATTTTTTGTTTCTATTTAAAGGATATTGGGATGACTTTGTGCCTCCATTTTCCTTCATATTTCACTCTTTGGTAGTTGAGGTGGATACTTTGTGCTACACCTCATTCTACTGGTTATTATGCCCTATTACATTTACTTATCAGTTACTTTCTAGAAAAATTCCTGTTGTTTGTTGAACAACACTTTTGAAAGAAGAGAAGTGCCTTCTGTCATTTTACCATGATTTCTCCTTTGATTTATAAACATCATCTTTGAAAAAAGAGAGATGGATGGTGTTATCCTACCACTGAGTGTTATTTTTAGCTTATTTATAGTATATTAATATATATATATATATACATATATAAACATACATATATATATATATATATATATATATGTATGTATGTATGTATGTATGTCTATATATATATATGTATATATATATATATATATATATATATATATATATATATATATATATATATATATATATAGTATACCATATAATTATAGGGAACCTCCCCTTGATGAGAGGAGAGATTTGTCCCCTTTTGATGTGGTTGAATTGCGCATTTGGCTGATAAATCTCCTTATTCTATGGTTGAAACACCTATTTTTCCCATTAGTTAGCTGGTGACAAAATATTCACCCAACAAAACTAATGCTATAGGACACTAGGGTCTATCACTTCACCAAACTAGTCGAGGAAAGTAGAGCTAAAATGGTCCCAACTTGGAATAGAATCTTTAGGAATGTTTATAAACTAATCATAGGTAGAGTCCATTAAGTTAAAAGATAACATCATGAAAATCACATCCTCAGGTTATAAATTTAGGATTTTTAGGTTGGTGTTATAAGAGGTTATGTCTTCCTTCACAATTTATCCTATGCCAGGTGTGAAATGAGGGAGATACATTTTAGGGTTCTTGGGTAGATCATGGATGACTCATATGATGTTAATAGATGATCCATATAACCAAGCCATCTTGGGCTATAAAATTGGGATAAATTGTGGGGATGAACTAATAGGAATCATGGTAGGTATAGGCTAGTTTGACTTAGATTTTATATGGAAAAGTGGGGGGAATTATTAGTTTACCTAAATGGGACTTGGCCTTGGTAATAGTAAAACTAATCTCTAGGATGATTCACAATAAAATAATGGTTGTCACATTATCATAGTGAGCCAATATCAACATATTCATAAAGTTAACTAATAACAAACACAAAATATTTAAAGGCCCTACTTCTAGTGCTAGCTACTATTCACTCTAATCTGGTCCTTCTTATAAGATATCATAAGATTGGATATTCATTAAAAAATGTAAGGTGGGGAAAACTACAAACTTTCATCCTCCATTTTAGGACTAATATAGGATAAGCCCAAGGCATGGTTATGGGTATTAGACTTCACAAACGGAGTCTGTGTGAATAGTCACTAAGAGAGACACTATCACCATCAAAAAATCAATCCAATGTCCTTCACATAGGTTAAAGATTGTTATGAAAACTTGAGTATTGGGATTATTATTTCTAAATACAAGGGGAAAGGGAATTTAAATTCCATAAAGAAAACATAAAAGAGAGGGAAGGGTAAGGAAGATAAGGGAAGATTCCAAGTCTAAAATGAGATCAATGCACTGGTCATTAAACCAAGTAATTTCCATAATTATACCATTATAAATCGAGTTTCACTAGGGTTTTACCTCTAAGAACATATAGTGGGATGAGTCTAAGGAAAATGGGAGTATAACTTCAATGAGAATTATTTATATGATGATTAATAGGGGTTTATTGTCTAAAACACATAAACACCATATGAGACTTTATAGCTTGGCACACAAATTATTAGACTACCAAAGGGGAAATGAAAGAACTCACCTATAGATTATAATAGTTAAGAAAATCATAACCAAAATATACATAAATTAGTAAAGTGTTAACACAATTAACCTAACACTAATGATCATTCAAACATGAATATGAAATAAAATTGAAACATAGAAGAGACCCTCTTGCAAAAAATAGAGATTATATTCATTAAAAGAGTAAAATGTTATTATAATAATTGATCTAGGCTACTTTTATGGTCTAAAGTAATGAAGGAAATGTAGGTGAAATATTATAAGTAATTTGATAACACTTTCAAGAAATTTTAGGATCCCATCTTGGGTCATGATGGCCACTCATTATAATTATAACTATATTTCAAAATTTGAATCAAAATAATCCCTATAAACCTATAATATATCTATAGGGGACCACTCATTAACATGAGGAGCCTTTTAGGAGGGACCAACTCCTAACTTCTTTGATTAGGTGCTCCTAGATTCTAATGTTTCTACCATGAGGTTAAACTCCTTATCTAGCTTGACCAAATTCATTAGGGGCTCCCTAAATATTACCTTAGCCTAAGCTACTAGTCTTTGAAAGATTTGGAAATCTACTTTCATCGATTCTTGGACCCTAGAGACCTAGTTGATACTCAGCATGTACTTAGTTCATAGGTTAAACACTACTCAAGTCCCTTATTGGTTTGGCTTGGCTACTTTATCCCTCATAACATGGTTGAATTGACCTAGGTGAAATCTGAATTACCCTTTGTAGAGAAAGGTGCCATCTATGTGGAATAACACAAAGATATTGACCTCAATGAAGTAGGTCAATATATTTTTATCACCCTCTTCCAAGGGTCCTATTGTAGTGTGGGCCAAGGCAAATCATTCTTCCATTATAGTTATCATGTTCTTAGAATATGTTTAATATAAACCTAGGATTGAGGTCATCATGAATTTAAGTTCTAGGAACATTCTCTTATTAAACACCACTTATATCTTCTATAATTTAAAGAAAAGATCCTAATGGGTCTTTCATATCACTAAGTTCCCCTCCTAGATAAACCTTTATGTGAGAATCCTCTTCATGCTCCTAAAAGCTTAGTCAAAACTCCAATATATGTTTGGGTCACTATGGATAGTCATATGTAGTGTTTGTAACCCTAGGACCATCCTTTGGGTTATGGGAGGTATGGGACGTGTATTTGAAATGGTGGTGAAGGGTGGAAGATGAGGTGGAGGGGAGATGGAAGAAGTGGAAGGAGTAAAAGAGGAAAGGAGTGGAGGTAGATAGGTCATGGGATTGAAAGGAGGAAGAATAAAAGGGGAGGCCTAGGGGAACATTTGTGCTTGCCACTATTCCTTAGTGAGGTTCACTTGAGGTAAAATATCCCTTGGGTACAAGTTGTGGAACAATAGGGAAGAGATGGGTTGATTGAAGGTGAGTACCATGGGGCCTTAGGTAAGGGAGAGAGGATGTTGAGGAGATAAACATCGAGCTAATGCTATTAGGTCCAAAACATCCATTGATACCTATGAAGGAGGTGGAGTTGAAGTAAAAGGCCTTCAAGATAGAGCTAGAGTATGGGTTCCCTTTTAATTATTCTTTGGCCTCTTTCTCAGGTTAGCTCTAGGTGTTGTATTAGATGGTTTTATTGTTATGATAGGGGTCATATGGCTAATGGTGGAGGACTTAGAGATGTAAAGAGGAACATTGGGATAACTAAAGTGGGGATCAAGAGGGTTCCTAATGGAAGTGGTATGCTCTCAAAGGATATTATCTTGCCTTTTACTAAATGTATGCCCAAAGGAGGCACCAAGAGGACTCCAAGTTGTGAGATGGGAGGAACATAAGGGAATGAGGAAGTAAAGACACTTGGAAGGACTAAATCCAAAGGTATTTGGGTGAAAAATGGAGGGGTAGAAATGTGAATTAGGGGAGGCACCACTTTGAAAACCTATGGAAGTAGAGCAAAGTTGGTAGGAACAAAAAATAGGAGCTAAAAGGTGTTTGGAATGAGTGATGAAAGGGAAATAGGAAGAGATGGAGGAGTGAGAGGGGAAACCTATATGGGTGCCTATTGGGTGCCTTGATCTAGGTTTGCTCTTAGGATACTATCTACATCAAACTTTAGGGGTTGTGTGCCCTAAGGTTGAGGTGTTAGTGGATAAATGAGTTACACTTGGGATGCCTAACATCACATAGTTCTAGGTTAGATTTATTGTATCTTGGTTATAGGAGTTATTATTGGAGATATAGGTAGTGTGCAAGGAACAAATAGAGGAGGAAAAAGAAAATATGAATCATGATGAATGACTAGAAGAGGTAGAAGAGGATTCAAGACATGAGGAATATGGAATATTAGTGGAAGTGGAGCTAGAGCTAAAGCTCGAGTGGGGGAAGTGATGAGTCCAAAATTTGACTCATTATTACTATCAATTTTCTTCAGTTTTATTCTATTATGTCTCCTCTATACTAAAAAATGCAAGGATCTTAGGCTTGTATCTAATCCTAGTATAGTAAATGGATGTTTTATCTTACTTAATGTAACTAAATCCTAAGTTACTAATTATGTCATTTAATTTTAACTCTTTACATGTTTAGTCTCTCAATTTTGTGTATATGTAGATGAAATAATAATCTATAAGGAATAAAGACCTTTTTGATGATCTTCTAAGGTAATCTATATAAAATATTTTGACATTTTGGCAAGCTACAAACTCATTGGACACTCTTCTAGTTCATTTAAGTCTTCTCTAGACTGAGCTACATACTTATCTAGTAGCTATTAACTCTCATAATCTACTACTATGAACTCGCATTGTAGCTCAGAACTCACCCAATCTGTATCTACAAACTTGTTCAAGATCTAATTTCATTCTTTATCAAATAATTCCACCTAGCCTAGTGGTCTTGTTACAAACTTCTTCAACATCTAGGTTATTTGAAAGAATTTTCTATGGACTTGATAAGGTATTCATAGAAACAAATCCAAACTCTACTAGAGTTGATATGGAATTACTTCAAACTCTACCAGAGTTATTATGGAGTTGATCTAGACTCTACCAGAACCAATCCAGACTCTTTTAGTCTAGTTTTTGATCTTGCATAACTAAAATATCCATAATTAAAGATTGCTTTGGTTACTATTTATCAGATTAATAAAAATAGTAGATCTTTAAATAAAATTTCTATGTATATCAATCAGTGTGAATATGTCCATAGTCTTTTAAAGGCAAATTAATCTAGTAGATCTAGGAAGTCATTATTAGTAGTCATCGAGTTGATTTTATAATGGATGGATCTTCCTATTCTAAACTATCAATCACGTATTTTGAAGAACCACTAAAATTAGGATATTTTTCTTGATAATAAAACATTGACTACTAAGATCTAGGGATCTTCTATTACAACATTATATAAGTAAATATTCATGTCTTAATATAAGGAGATAGAAAACATATAATATATTATTATTCAATTAATATTTTGGCATAGTTATTGTTTTAGATTAAGGTAAAAGCAGGTTTTGAAGGGGCCCCGAAACCCTTTTACAGAAGCAATAAAGATAAAACATTTACAAGCACCAGGAGAAACATTCCTGAATCCTACTAAGAAGTAGCAACAACCTTTGGTTAAACAAGGACGACCTCAATATTCAATTACATCTAGCCTTCTAATTTCCAAAAAATAGTTTAATAACTATTTTTTTGGGGTAAAATCCAGAATTGTCGCCTGCCTTCCATCAGCTATATTCTGCTTGCTTTCTAGCTCTCTGATTTTTCTTATGGGTTTTCTTCCAGGTTTGTCTAGACAACCAACATCCGCTTTCACTTTTGAATTCTGCTCTTCTCTTTTTCCAGATTTATCCAAAATAGAAGCACTATTTTTCACGTTCATTTGCTGGTCTTTTTTGCTGCTTCTGGTTTCTATTCCTTTCGTAATTGTCTTCTTTTCAGACCTTTTCCTTTGGTTTGGAAAATGCTTTAAATTTTCTCCTTTAACATTCACAGGAAGCTCTTCCAAAGGCAATTCATTATCAACCTAATTTTTCATTGGCTAAGAAAGAAGAGGAACTCTCTCCTTTAATTTATTTCCTATATCAGCCAAGATTTCTCCTTCCTCCAGCACTACTTTGCCTTCTGCCTCTCTCCGTAGATCCTCTACCCTTTGGTATATAATGATTTCCTTTGATAAATCTATCAAATCTTCTTTGATATGTGTGGGTACTGTGGTTTCTGATTGCCTTCCCTTCCCTTCTGTCTCAGAATTTTCTATATCTCCCCAGCTGTCTTCTATCTTTTGATAGCCAATAATTTGTTTAGTTAAATCTATCAACTCATCTTTCCTATGTTCAAGATTTGTGGTTTCTGGTTGCAGCCCATATCCTTCTTGCTCAGAATTTTCTTTCTCCACCACAGCCTCTTCATCTGCATCTGATTGCGGTTCTTTTGATTCTTCAATAGGGATCTCCTTCCCCTCCTCAGCATGCAGTACTTTAATATCTTCATTCTTCTTTAGTTCTTTTTGATTGTTTTCTTTAGTTATCCATACTTTCTTGTGCTGAACCTTGTTCTTCCTTTCATCCAAAACACTGCTTGAATAATATTTCCTTTTGTAGGGACAGTTTCTGGCCCAGTGCCCCTATTTTTTACAAACATAGCAGGAATTGGGCAAATCTTCAAACACAAACCTTTGAGTTTTTTTACCATGCTTTGAAATTAAATCCATTTTTTCTGGGAGGTTGTTCAAATCTGCAACTTTAACATAAAGTCTGGCATGTTGAAGTTTGGATCTGGTTACCCTTGGCATAGTTATTGTTATATTTATGTAACCTATTTTGATTAATGAAGAAAGCTCTAATTTACAAATATAGAGTCTTTTTTCATTCCTATTCCCAAGGCAAGCAAAGGACTACTCTCCTTAGTAACCATGAACATATTTATATATGGTAGTTTATGTATTTATAGATTTTAGTAATTATAAATATTTTTCATTTTCACAACAATAATTATAAGTAGACTTCAAAACATGCAAGAAACTATCTTTCAGTTCTAATAGTTATTCAAGATTGCAAATTAGTGTGTTTACTTTCAGTAGATTATTTTCTTCCAACAATTGTGTTTACTTTCATTAGATTGTTTGTTTTCAACAAGTGTGTTTATTTCAACATATTATACTATAGGATTTTTTTATTTTGTAAGTGCATTTTTTTATTGTATAAGTAAGTCCTTTCTAGGATAGATTAGATTAAACATTTAGAAATACAATAACCCCCTAATCATATTTGTAATACCTACAAGCATATGCCTTGTTGTAGACATATTTTGACACTGCCCCTAATTTGAATGACATCAATAGATAAAGTTGATTAAATGAAGGGATTAATGACACATCTTTTTTGGTGCCATTTCTAGGGATATATATGGTTTTAGTAAGGAAAAACTTATTGGTCTATAGTAAAAATCTAAAAAAATTGAAAAAAACACTAAAAAACAACAAAAATAATTTATGAACCAACATAGAGATGCTAAAGGAAGGTTCATCTCCAAAGATTTTGAGTTAGGGCCAGAGGAGGAAATAATAAATTATTTGAATGAGAGATCTAAAAGTATAATAAAAACAGTTGAATCATGCTTAGATTCATCCCAAAAATTAGGATCATCCTCATAAAGAAACCTTATAATAATAATCACATTTAGGATATCTTATTTTATAGGAATAACTAATATTGATGATCCTTTATTTGGAATAGTAGGTCCTAGACCTCAATATTTGAAAGATAAAGAACAAGAAATAAATTGGATCTCTATTATAGGTTGGATAAAAATAGAAACTATGGTTTATAAACAAGGAATTATATAAAATCTTAAATAAAATTGAATTCAATTACAAGACATAACCTTTTCCTTTCCTATAGTCATAGATCTGATAGATTAAACCTCTATGAAAAACATTTCACCATCAATTTTACCAACTTTTAGGGGTAAATCCTTAGAATATCTAGAACAATTCTTTTCTGAGTTCAAAGTGTTATGAAATACTTATGATTACACAACTAATAGTCAAAAACTCAAATTGTTCCCTTCTACACTTAAGGAGGTAGCCATGAGGTGGTTCATGGGTCTTCTAGGTGATTCTATCAATACATGGAGAGACATGGAAACTACACTTATTGATAAATATCAAGTTTATTGAAGATAAATGGATTGGAAATAATATTTATTCAAGATTAAATAGAATGAATAGGAAAGTATAGAAGATTATCTAGATCTATTCACATTTACCCTCAAATATAGTGGTTATCCACTTATATAAGAGGTAGTGAAAATGGTCTTTCTTAAAGAATTAGATGATGAATCTAGGGATGCTTTAAATCTAATGGGTAAAGGATAATTTTAAAATTAACATTCCATCAGATTTTAGATCTATATACTAATTATTCTAGGATAAAACCAAGAATCATAAAAGGAAAACTAGGAAAATCTAGTGAAGTTAGTTAATTGATGGAAGAATTTGCCAATTTAAAAACTAAAATTTTGGTCCAGTTAAATAATAAATTATATGGTCTTGAATAAAAATCTAATTTTACCATGGAACCTTTAGCCAACTATTTTCCAATATATAAACTGAAACATGCTCTTAGATATTGTCCTTTGGATAAAATATAAATATGTGGGATATGTTATAGTAAATATTGTGACACAAAAAATTATAACCATCTTTCTATTTTGAAAAGTCAATTGAAACAAAATACATAGCCCATAAAAGATATGAATTATGTCCAAATACAAAATATATTTCCATAAAACCAGACCCAAGGTTAGTTTGTCCCAAGAAATCCCATTAATCCATGTATAACACCCTAGATTACTTAGGCACCTCAACCTATGTGAGGACAAGAACAACCAAGATCAGATAATTAAGAATGGATGATGAATCAACCTTGTATGAAGCCTAAACAACCATGGATACCCCAACCATAGTCACAATAATGGGGAAATACATAGTGGAACATCAATCCACAATTTAACCCCCATAGAAGGTTTTCACCAGAGCAAGCTTTGATGGCACCTCCTATAACTCAACCTATAAAATAAGTTAATCAATCTAAATTTCCTTCTCAAATGGTGGATAACCCAAAGAATAAACCATCAACCCCTATCTATGTAAATGAACAATGATTAACCATGAATGTAGGAGCTATTGAACTTGCAAACATTTAACTTAGATAAAAAATAACAATTTAAGAACCTCCTATAACCATCTTTGAACTGCACAATGAAAAGCCAAAAACAAATACACCTCAACCCATAATAAAAAAAGAAAAATCTAAAAAAGTGTCAAAAAATTTAGAGGAGCATATTACTATTCCTCCACTTGTTCCTTTTCTTGACAAATTGAAGGAAATTGAAACCAATCAAGAATCTAATTTGATTCAAGAATTAAGAAAATTGAACATTGAAGTATGCTTATTACAAGCCATTAAGGATATTATATAATTAAATAGAGTCATTAAAAGCTTGTGTGTCAAGACATCTAGAATAAAGAAAAAATACCCCAAAACCATACATGTAAATGGTAAACTAAATAATATTTTAGCAGGAAAACTACTATTGCCTAAATATGCAGGCCCAAGAAGTCCAATCACAACATTTACCATAAGAAAGAAATAAATACCCAATGTTCTCATAAATTTGGGTTTAATAATCAATGTTATGATAACTAAAATTCTCTAAACATTGTCTCTTATGAGGATGCAACCTACCTCCACCATTATCTAAATGGATGATTAGTCAATTTTTAAACCAAAAGGTACTATAGAATATGTATCTATAATTATTGAATCATGGGAGTATCCAATAGATTTTATGGTGTTGTAACCTAAAACCAAGAAGTTAGGATACCCCCTCATTTTGGGAAGACCTTGGTTAGATACTATATTAGTATTAATTGATTGAATATTAGGGGATATGACTATGTCAAATGGTCTAAAATCAAAATTAATATCCTCGTATTCCCCTATAAAACTATCATTAGATTTCATTGAAACACTTTTGGTAAATGAAATAGAATAAAACAAGAATAGTCTTTCATCCTTGGCCATGATAACCATACAAAGGACACATGAAATAATTAATGGATGAGTTAGCACAAGATTTGAAAGAAGCCACTGACCTCATGATCCTAGCTATGGACTCTATCGGTCTATTCGATATAGACTCTACCAGTCTATCTACTATGGACTCTACTAGTTTGTCTGCTATAAAATCTAACTAATCCTTGGCTATGAAATCCATCATTCCATTAGCTACATACTCCACCAAACTTGTTAATATAGACTAAATCTTTGAACATTCAACATATGACCATAGAAAATTGTAATAAAGTATTTGGAATTGGGTGGAAGACACACCAAATAATTTTTTAACTGCATTTCATTATCCATTAGCCAAAATCATTCTTCCATGAGAAGGAATTGTAAAAAATGTAACTACATTTCATCTATTATTATCAAATATATATATAATCTTAATTATTTGATGAGTGAATTTATATAATTAAAATTTGACCATCCCAACACTAAATAGGTTATGGTATTACTAGGAAAAACATTGAACATAAATATCCAGTTAAAGCATGATCAAGAAATAAAAGTTTTTGATGTCCTAGAAAAGCACACCAAAGCATTTTATTGAGATTATACATATATGAGAATAATTCATCTTATTGTTTGTACCCATCACATTTACATAATCTAAGACAAACTAGTTAGACAACCATAAAGATAGATAAATCCATCATTAAGGGATATAATAAAAAATAAAATTGAGAAATTATTGGATGTAGGATTTATTTACCTTAGTTCAGATAGCTAATGGATTTCTTCACTGGTAATCATACCAAAGAAAAATGGTAAATGGATTGTGTGTGGATTACCAAGAGATAAATAAAAAAACTATGAGGGATTGTTTTCCTCTTCCTTTTATTGATCAAGTGCATAATAATTTGGCAAGAAATAAATATGTTTCCTTTTTGGATAGATTTTGTGGGTATAATCAGATAACAATGGCAATTGAGGATCAAGACAAAATAACATTCACCTACCCATGGGGTACATTTGATCATAGAGTCTTACCATTTGGTCTTTGTAATGCCCCAACTACTTTTCAATGAGAATTTTTAGCCATATTCTCTGATTTGACTAATGATTGTGTGGAAGTGTACATGGATGACTTCACTACTCATAGAGATACATTTGACAAAGACTTACATAATCTTGACAAGGTCTGAGCTAGATGTGAAGAATAATAACTATCACTAATCCATGATAATTTTTTGATGATGGTGGTCAAGGCATAGTATTAGGACACCACATCTCTACTAAGGGAATCCAAGTAGACTGTAAAAAGATTGAAATAATTTCCAACCTGCCTATCTCATAGAATCAAACTAATATCAAGAGATTCTTAGGTCATGCTAGTTTTTATAGATGTTTTATATAAGACTTCATTAAAATTTTTGTTCTTATGTTTTCTTTGTTGGCAAAAGATAATGAAATTATGTGGAGTGATGATTGTCAAAAATCCTTTGAAGCCAGTAAAGAAAAATTGAGCTCTTCACTAGTGTTAAGAGGACCCAATTGGGAAAAACCCTTTCACATTTACACTTATGCTTATAATTATACAAAGAGGTCAATTTTAGGATTAAAAGATGAGAATGATCATATATATTCCATTTATTATATTATTAAAAATCTCACACGAACTAAAAGGAATTATATAACCATATAAAAAGAATTCCTTGTTATAATTTACATCATTAACAAATTTAGACACTATATTATAGGTTATAATGTCTTCATATACATAAATCATTCAACTATAAGGTATATTATGAATAAACCTATAGTAGGAGGAATAATCATAAGATAATTGTTACTTTTTCAAGAATTTTATATAACCATCATTGATAAAGTAGGAAAATTTGATGTGGTTGTAGTTTTTTGTCTAAAATAAATAATGTAGGTAGTGAAGAACTAGTCAAAGATAGATTGCAAGATGAACAACTATTTTTTGTTTCAGCAAAAACCCCATGGTTTGCTAATATAGCCAAATATTTATCCACATGGAAGTTTCCTTCTCATTTTACTCAAAAAGAAAGAAAATGTTTAATTAAAGAAAGTTATTTCAAGTGGATTAATGACATGTTATTTAAGTATGAACCTGATCATGTGTTTCATAGGTGTGTAGAAGATAATGAAGCATATGACATCATTAGATCCTATCATGATGAACTAGGAGGAGGGAATTACTCAACAAAAATAACCATGCACAAGATCCTATGGGAAGGATATTATTAGCCTTCCCTTCATAGGCAAGTAAATAACTATATAGTATAATGTGATCCATGTCAAGGGATGGGATAGCCTACACTATCATTAGAGATGCCTCTTCATCCATAGGTAGTATTGGAACCATTTGAAAAATGGGGAGTATATTTTATTGGTCTTTAAATTAGGATATTTCTCTTGATAAGAGAATATTGAATACTAAAATCTGGAGATATTCTATTACAACATTATATAAGTAAATTTTCATGTCTTAATACAAGGAGATATAAAATAGATAATATATTGTTGTTAAATTAATATTCTAGCATAGTTACATTTATATTTATGTAACCTATTTTGACTATTGAAAAAAAAATCCAATTTCTAAGTAATAAGTCTTATTTTATTCTTGTTCCTAAGGTGAGCAAGGGCCCACTCTCCTCAAGAACTAGGAACATATTTCTATATGGTATTTTATGTATTTATAATTTTTAATAATTATAAATCTATTTTAGTTTCACAATAGTAATTATAAGTAGACTTCAAAACCTACAGGAAATTATCTTTCAATTCTAAGAGTTAATTCAAGATTGAAAATCAATGTGTTTAGTTTTAGCATATTGTTTACTTCTAATAAATGTGTTTATTTTTAGCAGATTGTTTGTTTTTGAAAAGTGTGTTTATTTTCAAAAGGTGTATTTATTTCAATAGATTATATTACATAATGTTTTAATTATGTAATTGTGTTTATTTAATGCATAAGTAAATCCTTTCTAGGATAGATTAGATTAGATGTTTAGAAAGACAACAACCCCCCAATCATATCTTTAAGACCTAAAACCATAATCCTTGTTGTAGACAACTTTAGACACCACCCCTAGTTTGAATGATATCAATAGATAAAATTGATTAAATGAAGGGATTAATGACACCCATCTAGAAGGTGGCAGGGTGCCTTACAAAATTCTCTAGGAGATGACCAAAACTATTAGAATTGGGTCCTCTATGGACTGAGTAATATTTGGAAGAGGTTTAAAGGGGACTACTTGAGGATTCTTCCCATTCTTATTCTTCTTGGCTACTATCCCAAGATATCACCTCCTAGTCATCAATGACATTCAAATATAACTCATAATCATCTTCAACATGATGACCATAGTTGATGTTAAAGTGGGTTGAGTGTAATACTAAATGAGCTCAGATTGTCCCTTTAGGGTCCCATTACAAGACCTTGCATTTTGCAAGGGTTAAAGTGTATTGCTCACATTACATCTTCTAAATAGAGGGGTAGGTTTTGTAGACATGGTGCTATATGGTGATCAGGAGATGTGATCACACCTTCTATTGAAACTATATGTAGAACTTAAATATTAATTTCACCAATTGATAGATGTTATCTTATAATACTAAGAGGTTAAGGACATAATATGGTAGGTAGAGGGGGTTCTTTAGAAAGCCTATGATCTAGAGCACAATTTTGTCTTTATACATCTAGTAGTGTTTGATGTTTATGTTAGAGTCTTAAATTGCCTTGAGTGTTGGGGCATTAGAGATTCATTGATATCTTGGTACACCACTAGGTATAATTAGTCATAAAGTCTAGGATGTTCTAGTATAATTGGTGGCCATACAACTTATATAAGACTATGTGGATCATTGGGCCACAAGGAACCCATGTAGGAAAGGCTGAAGGCTTGAATGAGAGTGTTTTATAGATTGTGTTAATCAGGTAGATCATCATGTAAAAGTAACCTCCATCTCAAGAATATGCCATGGTGTAGACAAAATTAAAGTTGATCAATCCTGTCAAGTCTAGGATGTCCAAGCATGTTAGATCATGTGCATCAGAGGCACCCATAACTCTTTGACATGCTAGCAATTTTGGTCCCTAAATAGCTAGTTCATAGGATTATGCCTATTCAGACCTCTTTTTGGTCCCTAAATAGCTATTTCAATAGGATTATGCCCATTGAACCACTTAGATTCAATTTTCTCATCCTATTTATGGAGGACATCATAGATCTAGTAGGTTCTCATAGAGAATGACACTACTTCTTATAGGACCTAAGGGCATCCTCATACTTAATCTACTAGTCATCAACTTTTAGAGAATCCTTAGGGACCTGATCAATCACTTTGAATATACCATTGTATTACTTGTATTTAGTCAATCTAGCATGAAAAGTAGTGTCTTGATACTTGGGTTTGGCTTTTGGGTTGGAGGATGAAGCAACCATTGGATTAATATGGAGGGGAAATTATGAAGATTTGAGAGTAGAAGGCATGATATACAGGGGATCCATGGAAATATAAATGCAAGGAGTTATATATTTATTCTAAGGAAATAATGTAACCATTTGTAAGATTATCTTAGGCCTTCATTATTTCATTCATACATCCCCTTGTATTAATGGTGTTTGGTAGCTCATTTTCTATGAATTTGAATTTGAGTTGGTGGCTAGATTTTTTTCCTTTATTTCCAAATCTGAAATTGAATTTGGAGCCCATGATCCTATACCACTAGCTAGATATAGAAATGATGATGGGATGTTTTTAAAATTATCCAATTGGGCCCAACTTTCCCATTCTATTAATATCTAGTGTGTGGTAAGCATGCAGTCACATCTCTTAGAGGCTTCTCAATTGACTCCTACTTTATGACATGTGTCATCTATTCATTAGTCTTCTCATTAATGGTCAGTACCTAAGCATGGATTCATACCCCATATCATTCCTCTAAGCTAGGTGATGTGCTACCTAGGGACACATGAAAAATATTGATTAAATATTTTATTTTATCTATACTTTATATTTGGATCTTCCTAGGGCTTTATATGGTTTTTAACTCATTTGTATAGTGGGTTGCATGGAACCTTACCATTTAGTTGGGCTCTCTTAGGTTCTGACATCTATGATAGGTTTGTGGGACTAGTAACTCTAACACATGATGATGTGGCACCTTCCCATTTATCCAAGATATCTTGAGATTTGACATATTTAATAGGTCTAGGGAGTTGGATGTTATAACTCATGGAAACATGGTGCTTTCTCATTTGGTTGGGCTCTTCCAAGCTCTAACATCTCTAACAAGTCTAGGGAATTTATGATATGACACATGGAATCATGGTACCTTACCATTTAGTTGAGATCTCCTAAGATTTGGCATGTATAATAGGTTTAGGGGAGAGGCCACTTTGACTCATGGTAACATGGCACCTTCCTATTTTTTTGGGCTCTCCTGGGCTCTAACATCTCTGACTGGTCTGGGGGACTAGCCACTTTGACACATGGCATCATGGCACCTTCCCATTCGACTAGGATCTATGAAATTCACAAAATGAATAAGTAAGAAAAAATAAAAGGAATGTGAAGCATTAAAATATACATGTTAGATATAAAGATATCAATTTTCCATGGAGGGCAATGGGTCTATTATTCTAGAAAGGGGAACTAGACTTTGGGAGATTCAAGTGTAAATTAACTTATAACATTAGTGCCCTAATTTATAAAAATAACAAACACTCTTTAGTTCTAAAGAGAAATTAAAAGATACCTGTTAATTCTTATGGAAATCAAGTCATTGCATCTTTCAAATTCTTGAGTAGCATCATAGACGGGAAAAAATGAAAGGACCTTGAAGCTCAAGTTTATGACATATTTTGAGGGGTGCCCCATTTTGAAAAATAAAGGGGGTATGTTGGCCACAACATAAACCATTTAAACAACATGCTTACATTCACTCATGATAATAATAATATACACCCCCACCAAGCTATGTTTATAACCAACTCCTCAGGGACATCCTTACTCATGGAATCCCAAACTTAGATAACTCCAAAATTATTCCACCCTACTAAGATCCTACCCAAACCCTATTGGGAGGCATATTTACCTACACCCTGACCTTAAAAACTAATGTGATGGACAATAATCCACCACTCTTTACCTTTTTTATATATGTGCCTCTTATGTGCACTCTTCCTTCACTAACCATGTGCCACCCTATGTTCCTTTAATATATGTGAAAATAATTTATACCTTTCCTTAAAAAATTACCAACCTTATACATCTAACAATATTCCTCCTTATTTACTTATGTTATCCAAGACTACCTAGCTAGATGACTATTTTCCAACTCATTCCACTTCACCCTATCAAGCCTATTTTATTTATCCTAGTGGTTATCCATGAAACCCCTATGTGATACCACCATTATGGTGAAATTAAACCATGCAAATGATTTAATTTTAACATGGAGACTTAAGTTGATTATATAAAGGAAACACTTGATCTTAACATATAATGAGTCCTTTTATGTTCCCTACCAAACCTTCACAAGTGTAAAGGTGAAGGATATCCCAATGCACATGTCAAAGATTATGCCATGGTTGTTAACGAAATCTTACCTTAGGATGGGTTTTTTACTAGTATTTTCCCCAAAATCCTAGAAGGAATCACTCTTGTTTGGTATTAATGACTCCTTGAGGCATCCATTCATTCCTTCATATAATTGATGGATGATTTTGTTAATTCCTTTGGCATGAACAAGCTTCTCATGAATGGCATTTAAGAATTCTTTCATATAAAAAAAGAACATAATGAATCGATTACCCATTTCATCATGATATAGAGGCAAGTTATATATTTATGTATTAGTGAACCCCACATGGACCATAGGGAACTATGACCTTTCCTTCACTCCATTAATAAGGTGACTAGGGAAGACACCCAACATTTTCCCTATTGGTTTTATGAATAATATTTTTAAAGTTATTTATGGATTGATCAAGAAGACATTGATAATGGTCATCAAACCTATAGGGATAATGTTAAAATGTGATCCATATCAAATTTAATATTTTATTAAGGTGTGTTTCTATTATCGGTGTTCTGGCATTGATTCTATCATTGATGTCAAAGTCAACATGGATGTCATTAATGTGAAGGTCAAAGTTGAGGCCATGCATAGTGAAGTGGTATGTGTCAAAGAAGTCTTATGATAAGAGAAAATTTGAAGGAAACCTATTGTCTCTCTATTGAGATAGAATTTGAAGGAAACCTGGTAATATTTCTGAGGTTGATGACATGTTTCAAGATCAAGATACTATGATGCTAGTAATTTGATGATGGAGGGGAGCTTAGATAAAGTGTTAGTGTCCATTAAAACAAATTAAATAAAAACACACTAACAAAGCTTAACACCTCCATTATTAGATTATAGGGGGAGCTTAGTGAAGAAAACTAGTTGATAAATCACAATTGAAATGCAATAAAAATAACCTTTCTTACCTTCCTTGAATGCTACAAAATATCTCTTTATTGGCTTACTCAACTTGTGCTCAAGAAGTATGTGCCAATGGACCTTGTCTATCTCCTTCTCTCTATGACACCATTATTTGGATCATGCTTACTTAATGTATCTTGATGGATTGATGGCTTAGCTCAGAATGGGTTCAAACCTAACATTAGTTCATTAATTAACTTGAGTAGAGTTAAAAGGTATCCAAACCTCATGATTAACATGGAATAGGCATGGGTGAGATATTTTAGAATTTTGGACAACTCACAAAAAATAATTATGAATTCTTATGATATTATTTGATTTTTGAATTTCCTTTTTGATAATTCATTAATTACTCATGGATGATTTAATTAAACATTTGATTAAGTTTTGCAATTTAGTTAATCTTATTTAGGATTTTTAGAATTTCCAAGTTTTTATTTTATTCATGTGTGAATTTTCTCTATTTAATGGATTTTTAGGCCAAATAGCATTTTATGAAGCCAAATGTAAGATGTTTAGAAATTGTTAGGCTAGATTTACAAAGTTTCATAAGAATTGATCTAAAGTTGGGTATGAAGCCATTGGTGGCCAATTTTAGGTGTACAATTTGCCATTGTTTGGGAAGGCATTACAAGATGTAAGAATAGTAATGTCCTATTAAAGAATAAAAAGGCCTTGTATGCTTACAAATTCAATGGTATTATATGAATTGTAGTTGCCCCCTCAAGGGAGTGGTTAGAAAAGAGGTTGGAAAATGGTCCCTAAAAATAAGGAAATGAGTTGACCAAATAGATGAAATGATGGGGTGGAATGAACTAATTTTCCCATAGGTAGTTTTAATTAGTGGCACATGAAGCTAACCCAATTAGGGAAGATAAACAAGATAAAAACATGTCCCATATGGGTAGAATAAAGTGAATGATTTTCCCAAAGGTGGTTATAAGCATTAACCCTCAAATTGGTGATAACATAATAATTTTCCCAAATATTTTTATAATCATTGAGAATACAAGTGGGATGGTGTACAATGGTGTGCCCAAAGGTGGTTATAAGCATTGTACCCTGATAGTGGCAAACATGGGATTAAGATGCAAGTTGGATGGTATTTAATGATTTACCCATAGGTAGTTATAATAATTAGTATCCTAATTATGAAAAAAATATCTAGAAGATGATGGAAAAATGACACAGAGGATAAAGATGAATTTGGAAAACTTCCTAGTAAGGAGATGTTCATCTAAACTAACAATAGAACAAAATTATTTTGTTATTTAATTACTTTGTTTAGGATATGATTTGGATTAGATTATGAATGTTGTTGGTATTGGTGCCAAGTATATATCATTATTGTATTTTCATGTGGACTTCTTGAAGATGAGTTTTGATGTAGCACGTGATGGTAGACATCATGATAGAACACCATGAGGAATTGGCTAAATATGCATAATGATTAACTCTTAGTATCCAATACTCAATTGAAAATAATGAAAAAATTATAAAAATCATGATGACAATGTGGACATATGAATATATATGGATTCAAGAATAATGTACAAGGAATCACCCAATGAATTAATCAAGGCAATAGTACTAAAAGTAAAAGTATGCACACGAGAAAACAAATAAATAAAACAAATAAACAAATAATAGTTAGTCACAATGTTATTAAAAATAACACAACACAAATAACATGATGAATATTTCCCCTAGAAAATAGTAAACAACTAAACAAACAAATAAAATGGGGGAATAGAAGAAAAGGAAGGGGTGGCTGAGTTGTTTCCATATGCACTAGGCAAGTGGACAATGCCTACATAGTTCCATGGATGTAATATCCAATAAAAAATTTAGGTTGAATGTAGTTCTCCTAGGGTATGGGATAGAGTAAAAATTATGAGAAAGAAAATAAAACATTATGGATGTGACATAAGAAGAGGAATGGTATTACAAAATTGTTAGTACATGGGACAATGCTAAAAAGGATGGGGAAACAAAATGACAAGCGATTTCTTGTGACTTAGTAAGGGTTACCTAAATCCTTAAGGAAAATAAGTGGTCAATGTTTTTGGTTTTTTTAAATATTTTTTTTTAATTTTTTTGGTATTTTATAGGTATCTCAACTCAATATAGAATGATGAGACACTAAATGGTCCAAGATCACAAAATGGTCAGAGCATGGAAACTAAAATTGATCATAAAATGGTGAGACCATAGCGAAAAGGGGGAGACTAATTTTACCTCAACATGAATTAATAATGAACCACATAGTCCCAAAATGGCCACAAGTCATAGTAGTTTCACCTTGTATTGGAACAATGTGACTAGTGTAGAAGTTGATTCAAACAAAATAGGCATAGTTAGAATAATGGCACAGTATGACATAGGAATGGAAAGTTAGTACATCAAGGCACAATAAACAAATTTTTCCCCTAGTTTACCCATAGGTAGTTATAACTAAGATACAATGGCTTAGATCAATGATACTAATTTTCCTATAGGTGGTTATAATTAGTAGAAAGACTCGTGAGACATTGATTTACCCATAGATAGTTATAATTAGGCCCATACAAAAAAACATGATATAGAAGAGAATAAGAAATGAAGGATGAAACTACCAAAACTTCTATAATATTGCTTCATAATATGACTTATATATAAAATATTTTAAATAACTACTGAAACTGATATGATTCATCATACTAAAAGTAGAACTGGTGGATGAACAAGGTCAAATAGGATTAGTAGGGAGGATCAAAACATTTTGGTCGATAGAAAAGGTATGGTAGAATGGAAAAGTGATAGGATGTTATAATGGTATAATGTTATGGTATAAAGAAGAATGTTAATAATATAACACAACTTGAAATGGTCCTTATAGATAATAACCAAATCACTTAAGCAAAGTAATGTTTGAGGTGTATAATGTTCATCAGCTCATCAAGTTCATCCCCATATGGTGTAATGATCCTGTATGCCCCATTTCCATAGTCTATAATAATAATGAAAGGACCTATCTAGTTGGGTTTAAACTTGCCTTTATGCTTCTTCTCGACTGTAGTATTCTTTTGGTTTTATTTAAGCACAAGATCACCAAGTTTAAATTTTCTATTTTTCACACGCTAATTGTATTGGCCATGAAATTGGTTCTTATATACTTGAAGGTGGTTTATTGTATCCATGAATTTCTCATCAAGTAACACTAGCTCTTTTAGGTGAGATAATCAATAGTCTTCATCATACAAGACATGTTTTAAAGAGATTCATAATGAAGGTAACTCAACCTCAATGGGAAGAATGAACTTAGTACTATAAATGAGTGAGTATGGAGTGCAACCTATTGGAGTGTGGTGATTGGTATGATATGCCTAGAGGGCATAGAATATTTGAAGGTGCCAATCATGTCTAAAATCATTGAAAATATTTTTTATGATGTTGAAAATGGTTTTGTTAGATGATTATACTTGGCCATTACCTTGAGGGTAATATGCCATTGAAACTTGTAGTCAACACATAGTGATTAGACATCCTTATTATTTAATGATCCTCCATTAAAATATATAATTTTAGAGGGGATACTATAGTGGTAAAAGAGATGGTTAAAGATGAATTTGGAAATTTTCTTTCCAATCATGTAAGTGAGGGGTATAACTTCAAACCACTTAGTGAAATATTCTATAGTATTAATAATGCATTTATGGTCATCATATGAGGTGGGGTTTATCTTCCTAATGAGATCAAGGCCCCATGTATCAAATGGACATGGTATCAGTATTGGTTTTATAGTCTTAGTCAAGGCATGAATTATATTGGCATGCCATTGACATTTGTCACATCTTTTGACATATGCAGTTGCATCTGTGTCTATTGTTGGATAATAATACCCAATACTTAAGATATTTTTGGAGAGGAATAACCAAATAGTCTAATATCCACATATTCCTTCATGAACTTTTTGTAATGATAATGTAGATTCTATCGAAGTTAAACAATGAAGCAAATTTTCATCAAAACTATGGTGGTATAGGGTTGGTTTGAGTAAGGTATAATGTTGAGCATTATGGATGAAAGATTTGGATTGTTTGTGGGATAGGTCTAGTGGTAGTATTTGGTGATGAACATAGGAATATAGGTTTGAATACCAAGTAGAGATGGGACCAACGATATCACATATCATTGTGATAATTGAAGGTTTATGAACTACCACTATTAGATTTTCAATAAGAAATTGGTATTCTTTGGTTGTATATACATGTCAAATTAAGGATCCAATGGTATCCATGGTATCTTATATTATATTACTAGCCCTTGGTATATGTTCAAATTGGATATTGGAAATCTGTTGTTTAAGAGTGTCTACCATGGCCTTGTATGGCACCAATTTATCATCTTTAGTTTGAAAATGGTCTGTAACCTAATTAATGATTAACTAAGAATCACCATAAACCTTTATATGATGTATGTTAGATTGTATTTCCTATCAAATCCCCATAATGAGTGATTCATATTTGGCCATTTTGTTAGTCCATGAAAAAATTATTCTTAATGACTTAGGGATTAGATCTCCATGTGGAGTAATAAACAAAAAACCTACCCTTGATCTATGTGCTATGAATGATCCATCAAAATATAGATTTTAGTGCTACTCCTTAAGAGGTGTTTCAATGATGTTCATAATGGATTCATCAAGAAATTAGAATGTTAGTGGCTCTATATTTGCTATAGGTGCTTCATCAAGCTAATCTACCATAAATTGCCCCTTAATGGCTTTCTAGTTGACATATTCTATCTCAAATTCACTAAGAAGCATAATCCATTTATCCATGCAGCCTTGTAAAGCTATTTTGGATAGTAGATACTTGATCAAATCTAATTTTGAAATTACCATGGTCTTATTGTTTAACATGTAATGTCATAGTTTTTGAGCTATAAAGACCATAGCTAAACAAGCTTTTTTAATAGGCATATAATTGTGTTCATATATGATCAGTGTATGGCTTAGATTGTACACTACATAATCTTTTCAATTATCATCATGTTTATCTAGAAGTTCCCCCAATCATTTTTAGTAGCTGAGAGATCTAACAAGAATGGTTTTCTTGGTAGAAGAGATAATAAAACTAGTGAATTTTCAAGATATTCCTTTAGATATTGAAAAGCTTTTTGACAATCATCATCCCAAATAAATATTACAACCTTTTTTATTGGGTGTGAAAATAGATGGAACTTGTTTTCCAATTGAGATATGAAGCATTTGATGGATTGGATCTTTCCCTATAAACTATGGAGCTACTTGAAATTGGTTGGTGGTGGCATCTCTATTATGGCTCATAATTTGGTTGGATAAAATTTAATGCCTTTGTGAGAAATAATGAAGCCAGTAAATTTACCTAAAGTAACTAAAAAAACATATTTCTTAGGGTTGAGCCTAACTTTATATTCATGCAGTTGCTCAAATATCCTTCTTAGTGTTGCTAGATGATCGACCCTAGTTTTTTATTTACCTAGTATGTCATTGACATATTATTCAACAATATCATGCATAATATCATGAAATATGATTTTCATGTCTCTTTGATATGTATCCCATACATTTTTGAGACCAAATGACATAACTTGATAACAAAATGTTCCTCATGGAGGGGTGAACATTATTTTATGTTAGTCTTCTAGTGTTATTCAGTTCTAATTATTGCCTAAGAATGTGTCCATTAGTGAAGGCATCTCATAACCCACTGTGGAGTGAAAAATCATGTCAATGTTTGGTGTAGGAAAGTCATCCTTGGGACAAACTTTGTTTATGTCTATAAAATTAGTGCAAATTCTAATTCCTTATAGATTTTTACTAACAGGTACAACATTATAAACCCATTCAGAGTAGTCAATCAACCTAATACTTCTTTATTCTATGATATTTTATAAATATTTCTTTATACTAATAAAAAAATGCAAGGATGCATATTTCATAAATTTTTTTCACTGGTTTGGCATCAGGATTTACCATAAGGTGGAGAATAACCAAGGTGGGGTCTAAACTAGGCATATCAGAGTAGGCCCATGCAAATATATCAACAAATTCCCTCAAAATGTCTATTGAGACTTAACACTCATCCTCAGTGAGGGATGCACCTAATTTGATCGATTTTGAGTTAGTTGGAGTCCTAATGTTAACCTTTATTGTGTCTTCCACTAGAAGGGTTGAACTATCTTCAAGAATAGTGGGCAAAGATTTGAATTGGTTTGTAATAGTAGAGTCATCTATTATGATTCGTTATTCAAGTTCTCTTAGACATAATGAATCAAAATACCCTAAGGGGAGGGATGGCCATGTAAAAAAGATAGTTGGAAACTCTTGTATGATTCAATTGAAAGCTTGTTGTTCCTCAAGATTAAATTTAGATCCATAGATAATTTTGTCATTATTGGTTCCTTGGATGATTTGATCAAAATCTTGTTTCTCTTCAAGACTAAACTCAAACCAGTAGATAATTTTTCATTATTGGTATTATATTATATATTTGAATAAGGTTTAACACTCCTATCTAATGATACCTAAAATAGGTTTTCACCACTAGACTGGCCTTTATCTTTACTATTTCCCTAGTCCAAAAAGCCTCAAAGAGGTTTTCACTTTGGGACTCAATGTTTTATTTAATTATTTTTGGCTAAGGGTGTTCACCCACTCTTAAAAATGGGCTTTAAGATCCAACTTGATTGAGAACCATTTTTTGTGGTCTCCCAATAGAACATTGTCCTTAAGGCCTAGAAAATTATAGAAGGCCTCATCATTCTGAAACTTATCAACCAACATATTAGATTCTTGTTGCTCTAAATCTATCAATTGGGAATATTATAATGGGAATGGATTATAATGAATGATTTTTTGAAGGGTACAAATGTAATTATTATCAAAAAAATATGTATGTGATTGGTTATCAAAAAGGGTATGACCAAACTCTAATTTTTTGTTAGCATCATCATCACTAGTCATTGGTATTTAAACTTAAATAAGATATATGGGATCACCCTTAGGTGGTTTAAATCCAAGTCCATAGGTTACTTTATATCTAGTCATAAAAATTGGGTCAAGTGTTCCTTGTTGATTTGGCCTGAGGCCTCCTCTTTCATATTCTTGGTTCTCCATGATCCAATTAGGAATGAAGTACTTGGAACTTTTGTAACAATCATCCAATTTATCATTGTACAACCATGATTAATCTTCTATAAGAGGGTATTATTTTTGTCTAGAGGATATTATGAAAGTGATAGGTGTTGGAATATCCAATTTGGATTTGACCTTTATTTTTCATTCCATGTGAAGTGGTTTGACTTTAGGTCTTGTTGACCAAATTTAGTCTACATACCAGAATGTGCCTAGTCTAAGACTCTAAAGAAGGAGCAAGATACTGATTGAAGAGTGACCCAATTTCAAGATGAGTAGACAAACCTCATGTGGATGTCATATATATTTTATAAATATTTTGAAACACTTTAAATTATACTTAAAAGTGTGATCTAATTAATCTTTGGGAGATAGGTCTATAAATGTAGATGAAGGGTCCACGTAGGTTTTCATGATGTCAAAATCATTAAGGAGCATGAACCAAGTTATATAATCCTTAAAATATAATCATAGCATTGAAATATTGAGAAAAATATATACTATGAAATTTTAAAGAACCAAATTATTGCCAGGACATGTTCCAAAAACAAATGGACCAGCTATCTTGAGCATTTTATAAATACACCTCAAGAATATGCATGAGATAAATAGTTATAGTGAAATGAATTCCATTATGTCAAGATAATATTATATAAGTTTAATGCCCATGAAATATTTTTATCTCAAGATCTAAGTTTTCAAAGATATACTTGTAGAATGAGACATCCACATGAGTGTAAAGTTTGGGCTCCATAAAGTAATTGTTTGAGTTCAAAAACACCTTAATGAATTTAAAGTTGATCAAGATATAATGATCTTCATGATATTTAATAATAAAATATGAGATATAATAGTTCATTCTTGGGTCAAAAAATTCAAAAGTTCCCTAGGTTTAAAGACTTTAAAGGGCTACAAGTTGGATAAGATCTGATGGTATGGGTTCATTGAGTAGAGATATGATAGTGCACATTTACTGATAAAAGGTGGGTCCAAGCCTATATCAATGATCAAAATTAATTCATATCAATGATCCAATGGTGTGTAAGAACTGATAGGAAAGTGGGACCAAGGAAATCAAAGGCTTTCATTACTTAATACATCTTGATCCAATGGTGCACGAGCAAGTCAACATGTCAAAGGGATCTACATGGTAGGAAATCAAAGGACCACATGCATTCATACATCCAAATATAATGGTGTGAGTAGATTAAATATGTGATAAAAATTTGTGGGACTAATAATAATAAATATATTTAGGTATAATGAAATGGTATGAGTTGGCAATCAACAACCAATGAACAAGAGAAAATCCAAAGAACTTCCATTAAAGGTTAATGAACTAGTTTTTTGACCCAGGTGAATAAAATATTAAGAATATATATCACCATTAGAGCTTGATCAATATTATACATTATCATATAGACAACATGGTTAAGGATAAGGATTTGTTACCATTGAAGTTTAAAGAATACCTTTGGTCGATAACTTAGAACCGGTTGACTCTATTTTAGGGTCATTCCATTGACATGTTCATTTATTTTAGATAGAGGATCCTCATGCATAGTATCTGATTAGATATCATAGGGTTATATATGAATAATAGGTGTTTGATATTGGACCAAATATAGAGATAGAATATGGACTAGTGATTGTGAAGCAAAGTCAAGCAATTTATAGGTTTTCATGGATATTGTGAATGTGTGAAAACCAATAAATGAATTGGTTTTCATCTATAATGGACCTATGTTTGATATTAGATAAAATATAGATGTAAAAGAGATCATGGAGAAGTGTCTCATCTATCAACATTGTCACATTTCTAATAAGTAGGTATTTATGGCCACCTAAATCACATGTGGCATAATTTTATCAATTTTAAGACATGGTTCTCATCAGTAGATCAGATAGATAATGACATGGAATTATAGGAAGGGGACTTTATGGTTGGATAAAGATAATGGACATTCAATTTTTTTACAAAATTTGTTCCTTGTTGATAAGGTCATGAGTTAGCATCCTCAAACTTGTGTTAATACATCATAGTTCTCTCTCTCTCTCTCTCTCTCTCTCTCTCTCTCTCTCTCTCTCTCTCTCTCTCTCTCTCTCTCTCTCTCTCTCTCTCTCTCTCTCTCTCTCCTTCCCTTTATATATATATATTCCATATTTTCTACATTTGTAACTCCTTAAAAATTTTAGACAAGAAATCTTTGACATTTTAGAGAATGGACTCTTATGCTTTGATTTTTTAGGCTATGCCAAATTTTGTACTGAAACACCTTTTAATGCAATAAAGACTGAATTTCATCATTTTGTAAGCTATATTGAAGTGTGTTCTATGAATTCATATATTGTAGTTAAGTGAATGTATTTTCATTGTCTATGTCTAAGTTTTCTCACCTTCATGAAGTGCTTCATATTTCACACATTTTATTATAATTACAATTTATAGTTAATTATTTAGCTTGAAAGTGGATATTTGCCCTCTTATGTTAGTTTAATAACTGATTCATGCCTTATTATGAAATATTCATGTGGAACTGATCTTCTTTGGTATTTAATGTGTCTCATAGTGTGTCTTGTTCAAAGTATAAGTGTTCCTATTATTGGTGCATCACCCCATTTTTATATTCTTTCATATATTTTTATATCACTCTATCCCTTTTCAAAGTAAGTGTTAGATTAGGTCTAGTTTAGGTGATAGATCTAGAAGGAATCTAACCTTCTCTAGAGGTTTGAACCTATTATAGGTGACCCATAGCCTAGGGTCAGCCCCACATTAGACTATATTTGTTTAAGAGGACCTGATCAATCCCCTTATTTAGCTAGAGTGCAATCTAAGACACCAAAAATATTGGCATGCCCATTGGAGCTAATTTTATTTAGTATAATTAAAGTTTGAAGATTGAGAAGAAGAAATTATAAAAGGAGAAGACACCTACCATCATCAAAATTTGAAGATCATTCAAGTTTTATAACTCATAGCATTATCCAAATAATGATTTCATGCCAAAGGTTACAACAAGATCATCAAGTAAAGGTACTCCTTTTGAATACATTAAATTGCCTTCTACTTCTTGCAAAAAAATAAGATTCAATAGTAAAAGACCTTATCCTCGAAAGAAATTTTCACCCCTACTTATCCTATTGTTGTAGTCCAATCTATTATCCCCATTACCTAGCTTCCATTTTCCCAAATGGCTATCATGAATCAAGTTTTTGTTCCATTAAATAGGGTTAGTCCCTTGAATTTATCCCAATATGATTCCATCCATGTGTCTACCTTAAAGAGTATCCCTTTATTCTCAAGAGAATGGGATAAAACAAATACTATTGAACATATTCAAGATGTTGCCAACCTATGTTATATTCATAATGTTACTCAAGATAATGTGGTTATCAGATTACTTATTGCCTCCTTCAAAGGAAAATCACTGTAATGGTATAGGAATATTCCTTTGACCTCAATCACTAATTGGGATGAGTTAGGTGTAGCCTTAGTTAGGCAATTTGAAGACAAGTCTGATCATCTATCTTTGGTTGAACAAATGACTAACATACAAAGGTACCCTCATGAGTTCATGTTTGATTTTAACCTTAGATTCCAAAAGACATAGACTAGAATCCCTACATTAGTTAGACCATCTCCAAAGTATGCATTTTTATATTATCTTAAGGACCTCAATTCTAATATTAGTATCATGATATAGTCCATGGGTGGTAAAAATTTACCAAATTCCTATGAACTTGCAATAAGAGAAGGAAACAACTTAATACAAGCTATTAATCTTGCTCTCAGGCCTCTAATGCCTATATTCTTAGAATTGCAACCTATTTCTCATCCTCAACTTCCTCAAATTTTATATATATCTTCTATTCCATATCCCAAATCCCAAGTTTTAGTCCCTTATTATAAGGTTAATGAGATTGGTGATTTGATAAGCATGTTACAAGATTTTTAAAATGATATTATTAAACTCAAGAGACAATAATATCAAGGTAGACCTTATCAACAACAAAACTAGAAAACCTATCAGTCCTTCAATAACCAAAGACCTCCTTATCAAGGTTTCAAGGATAATAGGCAACCTTACCAAAATAAATGAGCCATAATCCAAACTAAGCCATATACAACACTTGATCCTAATGTACCTTCTAGTTAAAAATCTATTATTCCTCAAAATAACTTGATGTAAGATTTAGGTTTTTAGCCTTTTAATTCAAATGACATCCAAAACCAAGCCTTGGTATCATAAGATATTACTTTTCCACAAATTACACAAGAAGATTTATATTTTCAAGGTGGTCAATATCAAGACATGAACATGAAATCCCAAGAAAAAGATCAATAAGTTTTAGGGCATCTTAATGCCATCAATGTTATTTGGCAATTGGATGATCATATTGCATTCAATCAAGTTGATGAAACTAGAAACATAAAGGATCAAGTTGAAGCTTCGACTAGAGATAAAAGAAGAGTAGTTGATGAAGCTCAAGATTTGATAAATACTTTTAGTGTTCCTAAAATTGTTCCCAAAAGTGTCAAGGATCAATTTGTTGTTCCTATAACACAAAAGATTTAGAACGCAGAGGTAGTGAAGGATAGTGGCTCAAAATTTACATCCATAGGATATTGGATCCTCATTCAAAATAATAGATCAAATGTGAGAATTATCATGTGGGATTCACTTTCCATTCTAGGGTAAAAGGATATGCTCATTCAAGATATTTTTTCTCTCAAAGTATTTAAAGAACCAGTTGAGAAACAAGGAGTTGTCTTGGCTAATTTAAACCAACCTACCAAGTAATATGATCATTATGTAAATGAAAAAAGTGGATAAAAATAATATAAAATAAAACAAAACCACTCCATTTTATCTCTTTTTAATATTTGGTGATTGTTTAGTCTATAATTGTATGGTAGATAGTGGAGCTAGTAGCACTATCATGCCCAAGTAAATTATATACAAGCTTGGTCTTGTTAATGAACCAAATACCAAAGGAGTATTATAATTTTATGGGTCACAAAAAAATATAGTAGGCATAATCAAGGATATAAATTTAAAATTACATGCTTGTATCATTGTTACAATTAAACAAAATGTAGTTATAGTGGACTTGCCTCCCTCTTTTGCCATGTATCATTCAAAAGACTTTACATCTAAGATTGAAGGATATTTTTTAGCTGATTAGAACTATTTAATGTTAAATACTAGGTATGGTACTAATGTAACAATAAATTCTACACATATTTCAATATTTCATTTGGAGCCATACATGCCAAGTATGCTGAACACTAATTATGTTATCTTAGACAAGGTACTAAAAAATAGTGAGGTGGAAACTGAGTCACCTTTAGATAGAGTTCTAGATATTTTCCTTAATGAATGGGCCTTTCATTTACATGATAAATATCCCTACAAGTTAATTTAATAATAATTATATGGTGTCTATTATATTCATGAAAATGATTCACAAATTTTAGAATTGATGAAAGATGATCAACCTAGTGATGGCCTATGGTAATTATACTTTGATAGATCCAAGAGCAAACATGGAACTAGGGCTAGAATGATGTTAATTTATAAAACCAATCAAAGGTATTTCTCTTCTCTAAATTTTTATTTTGGTTTTTACAATAATGTTGTTTAATATGAAGTATTAGTGCATGGATTGTAATAGGCAAGAAATATAAAGGTTAGTACCTTACAAGTTTTTGGTGATAGTAAGTTGGTAGTTCACCAAGTAAGAGGCCTTAATGTATGTAATAACCCAATACTTAGGTCCTATAATCATATATTATGGGAATTATTTAAAGAATTTCAAGCCTTAAATATTCAATCCATGTCAATAAATAAGAACAAGCATGCAGACAAATTGACTGCCATTGGGTCACAATTCAGTATCCCAGATGACATAAAGAGTGAAAAGTTTAATCACACATCAAGGTGGTTGTAAGTAATTCTATCCTAGATAATCATGACAATTGGAAATCATTTTATGATGATAATTATATCTTTAAGTTATTATAAGAGGAAGCTAAATTCTCCTTAAGGATCCCAAGATAAGAATTTATAGTAGTATGGTGACCAGATTATACAACTAAAGATAAATAAGTTGATTAAATGGTTGGTCACCACTGAAAACATATTCATCAGAGATGATGAATTGAGAAGATAAAAGTTTTATTTATCAACCAAGGAATAACACTATATAAATGTGGAGATATCCACTGGAAAGAGCTTAAAGTTGGGAAATATTTACACATCTTTAAAGAAAGAAACATTTATTGAATTATGTTAAAGTTTTGTAGATATCTTTGCATGGTAGTACAATGACCTTAATATATTTGATCCAAGTATATCTCAACATTCCATTGAGTTAGAGTATGAGACTAGGCCAATCAGATAAAGACAAAGGCTTATTAACCCAAGGCTTGAACCTTTGGTGAGATCTGAACTACATAACCTTATTGAGTCAATTATAATATTTCTAATTAATCACTCAACTTGGGAGGTAAACCTTGTTTTAGTATGAAAAAATAATAGTGAAATAAGACTATGTGTTGACTTACATAACTTAAACAAGGCCTTTCTTAAGGACCACTATCCATTGCCATCAATGGAGTAAATATTAAAACTAGTTGTAGGTTCAAAAAGGTTCTCCTTATTGGATGGCTATATTGGTTATAACTAAATTTTGGTCAAAGAAGAAGATCTGTTCAAAATAGCCTTCACCATAAAGTGGTGGACATTTGCATACATAAATATGACTTTTGGTTTATCTAATGCTGGAATAACTTTTCAAAAATATATGGATATGGAGTTTTAGGATCTCCTTAACAAGTTTATAATTATTTATTTAGATGGCATAAAAATGTTCTCTAACAGTGAAAATGAACATATTATTTACCTCAGACAAGTGTTTTAAAGGTGCATGCAATTTGGTGTGTTTTTGAATCCCAAAAAGTGTGATTTCTCCATTTATGAAAGTAGGCTTCTTGGACATGTAATTTTAAAAAATGGTACAAGCATAGAGTCTGATAGGATAGACTCAATTATTTCACTTTCCTTCCCTAAACACAAGAAATCCTTGAAAATATTTTTAGGAAAGATTAATTTCATAAGGAGATACATTTTAAATTTTACTACTTTAGCTAGGCCACTCATAGATATGATAAAGAAGGGCCAGAGTTTTAGTTGATCTAAAGAAACAATAAGAATTTTTGAAGATATCAAGAAAGCTATAGCCAATTCTTCTACATTCCTAAACTTTTATTTCACAAAATATTTATTCTTATACACCATGCTAACATTTCCACAATTTCAAGTATTTTCATGTAATAAAATAAATAGACATTAGAGCATCCAATAGCCTTCTTCAGTCAAGGCTTAGAAGAATATTAAGAAATGTTTTCTTTTGTTGAGAAGTATGTAATTTTAATCATAATATCTCTTTAAAAGTTTAGGTACTTGTTGTCAAATCATAAGATACATTTAATGGTTTCACATCCAAATTTTAAGGATTTCCTCTTGAACAAGGATATAGATGACAAGAGATCTAGTCGGATAACAAAAGTTATGGAATATGATGTTGAGATCAAGGTCACAAAGCTAGTTAGAGGCAAATGACATTATAAACATCTAACCCAAGATTTGAAAGATGAAAATGGGGTGGTTATGGTGTTAAATGATGAATAAGTTACAAATAATTAGACCTCATATTCCATATATTTACAAGATATGGTAAGATACTTACAATATGGTTTTATCCTTCTCATCTGACCCCTTCAAAGAGTAGATATTTCAAATTATAGTCAATTATTTTTCTTCTTGTTTATAATGTGTTGTTAAAAAATAATATCAATGGCATGCTGATAACATGCATAAAACCAAGTCAAACATAGTGATTTCTTGAACAATTCCATGATGGACATGGTGGAGGTCATTATTCAGTAGGGATCACAACCCACAAGATCATGAGAATTGGGTATTACTGGCCAAGTATATTTGGTGATTATCATGCATGGACTAGGAAATTCATATAATGTTACATGTTTATTGGAAAGGTTAAGCTTTCAACCTTACCTCTCCAACCAATTTTAGTGAATTAACCCTTTGTCCAAAGGGTATTGGAAATTATTGGTCTCATTAATCCCCCTTCAATATCAGGACACAAATAGATCATAACTACCACAAATTATTTTACTAGATGGACAAAAGTAGTAGAATTAAAAGAAGCCAATGAAACCAATGTTTTGGACCTATATGAAGGTTTGCTTACCAGGTTTTGGGTCCCTTTAACTATTATTTATAATAATTTTATGAATTTTCTAGGGTTTAATATTAGTCAATGGGTAGTTCAACATAGTTTTTTCTTAGTACCTCATCAACCTATTAGCCACAAGGTAGTGGCCTTACTGAGTCCACTAAAAATAATTTGTTGAAGATCATTACAAGGAAAATTGAAGATAATAAGTTTTGATGGCATCTCAAATTGAAGTTATCTCTATGGGTAGACATGATCACCTATAAAAGGTTAATAGTTAATTCTCCATATAAGCTAGTATTTGGTAATGAAGCAAGAATGCGTATTTCTCTTGAATTCCCTACTTTAGAACTAATGCATCAAATTGAGATTTTAGAGTATGAGACAATGAGAATAAGATATGTTGAGCTCATGGAGCTAGAAGAAACAAGGCATTAGTCCATATTGGCCATAGAATCTCATCAACCAATGGTAAAGAGATCTTTTGATAAAGGAGTTTTTCCAAGAAGTTTCCAAGAAGGAGATTTGGTTCTCAAGTGGGATGAGGATAGAGATAAGCTAGGAAGACACATAAAATTTGACTCTCTCTTGAGTGGTTCATACATAGTCTCTATCTATTAATCCCATAATGCTTTCCATCTCACAAAGATGGATGGTGAATAATTTCTTATCCTAGTCAATGGGATACATCTAAAGTACGGCTATTGAGGAAGCTAAGTCCCTTATACATAGTTAGTTGTTTTAATTTTATCTAAGTGTTTTTATAACACATTAGTATATTTTTGCTTTGTCCCAACCAAGTGCTTTGTTACACAGTTGTTTGATAGGTTAGTTGCTTTTGCTTTACTAGGTTAGTTTCTCTTTCAAGTTTGTTTATTTCCCTATTTGTTGGAATTATTTGTCTTTACAAGTCAAGAGGATATATTTTAGTTATGAAAATGGTCAATGTATCATGGAAATGATCAAAGAGTCATAGAGATGGTTTGATTTCCCAAGAATAATAGGCATGCTACCCAACCAAGTCACCAAAGATGTTGATCAAATTTGGTTTACATACTAAAATGTGCCTAGTCCAAGATTATAAAGAAGGAGAAGAATATTGATTAAAGAGTAACCCAATGTTATGAGGAAAAGACAAACCTTAAGTGAAGATCATATAATTTTTTTATATATTTTGAGACACTTCAAAGCAGGTTTAAAAGTGTGTTCTAATTGATCTTCAAGACATAAGTTAAAAAATGTAGATGAAGGATCCAAGTAGGTTTTTATGATGTCTAAAACATTTAAGATCATGAACCAAATTGAAAAATCCTTAAAAGATCATCATAGCCTTGAAAGATTTAGCAAAATATGGATTGTGCAATTTTAAAGATCAAGACTATCACTAGGACATCTTCCAAAAACAAATGGACCAACTAACTTGAGAATTTTATAAATACACCTCAAGATCTCACACAAGACAAATAGTTGTAGTGCCATGAAGTCACTTATTCTAAGAACATACTCTATAAGTTTCATGCCCATGTGAGATTTCTAGCTTAAGATCTAAGTGTTCAAAGATAGACAAGTAGAATGAGACATCTATGTGAGTGTCAATTTTGAGCTTCATAAAGTAACCATTGGGTTCAAAAACCATTAATAGGTTTAAATTTGATCAATATCTAATATTCCACATGAGATTGCATATTAACACATGATATCTAATGGTTCATGCATGGGTCAAACATGTCAAAAGGTTCCTAGGTTTAAAGAATTTAAAGAGCTACAATTTGGAAAATATTCAGCAGTGTAGGTTCATCAAGTAGAGATATGATGATGCATGTTCACTAAAAAAAGGTGGGTCTGAGCCTAGATCAATGATCAACATTTATTCATACCAATTATCTGATGGTGCATAAGAACTTATAGGAAAGTAGGACTAGGGAAATCAAAGGCTTGTGTTACTTTATACATCTTGATCTAATGGTGCATGAGCAAGTTAACATGTCAAAGGGATATTCATGGTAGGAAATCAATGGGCCATAAGCATTCATACATCTAGATCTAATAATGTAGAGTTAATAAGTCATTAGAATATATAATTCCAATAAAAATAAAAATAGATGGGCATAATAAAATGGTTTGAGTTGGAAATTGACAACCAATGAACAAAGAACAAATCAAAGAACTTCTAATGAAGGTTGATGAACCAATTTTTCAACCTAGGTGAGAAAAACCTTAAGGATCTATATTTCTATTAGAGATCAACTAGTAGTAGACATTGTCATATAGATAACATGGTTAAGGATAAGACTTCATCACTATTGAAGTTTAAATAGGACCTCTAGTTGATAACTTGGAACATATCAACTCTATTATAGAGTCATTCCATTGACATGTTAATTGATTTTAGATAGAGGATCCTCATTCACAATAGATCCTTAGCTATCAATGGGTTTTGGATGAAGAATAGGTGTTTTATATTAAACCAAATATAGAGATATAAGATAGACTAGTGATTATGAAGTAAGGTGAAGTAGTTTATAGGTTTTCATGGATATTGTGACTATGTGAAAATAAATAACTAGATTGGTTTTCATCTATAATGGACTAGTGTTTGATATTAGATCAAATGTAGATTTAAACATGATCATGGAGAAGTGTTTCATCTATCAACATGGTCACATTTTTTATAAGTACCTATGGCCACCCAAAGCATATATGGCATAATTATGTCAGTTCCAAGACATGGTCCTTGTAAGTAAACTATATATATATATATATATATATATATATATATATATATATATATATATATATATATCTTATGACCTTATCAATAAGGAACAAATTTTGTAAAAGAATTGAATGTCCATTGTCTTTATCTGACCACCAGGTCCCCTTCCTAGGATTCCATGTCATTATATATATATATATATATATATATATATAATGACATGGAATCCTAGGAAGGGGACCTGGTGGTCAGATAAAGACAATGGACATTCAATTCTTTTACAAAATTTGTTCCTTATTGATAAGGTCATAAGTTAACATCCTCAAACTTGTGCTAATACATCATAGCTCTTTATCTCTTCCATTTATATATATATGTTCCATATTTTCCACATTTGGAACTCTCTAAAATTTTTAGATAAGAAATGTATAACATTTTAGAAAATAGACTCTTATGCTTCACCTTGCTTAGGCTATGCCAAATATTTTACTGCAACACCTTTTGATGCAATAAAGACTAAATTACATCATTTTGTAATCGAGATTGAAGTGTGTTCTATGAATTCATGTAATATAGATAAGTGAATGTATGTTCCTTGTCTATGTCTAAGTTTTCTCACCTTCATGAAGTTATTGGTAGTTATTATAGGTCATTATAAGTGCAATTTATAGTTTGTTATTTAGCTTAAAAGTGGATATCTACACTCTCATACTAGCTCAATAATGGATTCATTCCTTATTGTGAAATATTCATGTGGACCTCATCTTATTTGGACTTGAATGTGTCTCATAATGTGTCTTGTATAAATTATAAGTGTTCTAATTACTAGTGCATTACCCTATTTTAATATGCTTTAATATATTATTGTATCTCTCTATCCCTTTTCTAAGTGAGTGTTAGATTAGGTCTAGTTTAGGTGATAGATCCAGAAGGAAGTCAGCCTTATCTAGAGGTCTAAACCTATTATAGGTGACCCACAACCTAGGGTCAGTCCCATGTTTCACTAGATTTGTGTAAGAGGACTTGAACAATCCTCTTATTTAGCTAGGGTCTAATCTAGGACACCAACAAGAATTTCAAAGGACTTTGGGTTCTATGGAAGCTTTGAGATATAAAAGGTGTCATGGGTCAAGTATTCTACTAGGCTATTAGCCAATATGGTATAATGATTAGACATTTTAGGAAGAATCATGTGGGAAAGTGAATCAAGGGTATCAGGGTCAATGCAATTTGCCTCTAGTAAATAAATAAGCATTACTTTCCCCTTGTCCATCTTGGTATCTAGATTCATGCCAAAATGGTAGTTATAAATTTTGGACTCAGCCTCTAAATGTTTACAATGTTTGTATTTATGAAAATCTCCTAGAATAGTAACCTCCATTCCTAAATGGGAGAACTTGATACACTTGTGCAATGTCAATGGGACTGCATGAATATCATTTATCCAAGGTCTACTTGAAATCATATCATATGATAACTTAAGATCTAGATCATGGAAAAGTGTATCATGGGTTAAAGGCCCAATTATAACTAGAAAGATAATGGTGCCTTGTGATTCTCATTCTTCATTGTCATAGGCTTTGATGGTTATTGTTTCTACTTATATATTTGCTATCGTGTACCCAAGAAACTTGATGACATTTAGAGACATAACATTCAGGCTCAATCCATTATCTATAAGGACACATTTAATTTTATGCTACTTTATGTGAAATTTGATGTATAATGGATTATTATATAGTGGACCAAGGGATGACATATCACTTCAGTTGAAAGTTACTTATTGGATTGGAGATAGGTGTCCAACTAAAGCTTGAAATTTATTAGGAGATATGTCATTGGGAACTTTAGATTGGCTAAAGAACTCTATCAAGATGTTTTTGTGGATAGTAGACATGCATAACAAATACAAAATGGAGATTTTTATTGGTGTCTTTTTAAAATTTTCCATAATATCAAACATCTTTTCTTGGATAGTAGGAAATGGCTTATTCTGAGGTAGAATAGTTGGTTGGATGATGGGTGAAGTGGTAGATAGTTGTGGGCCTAGTATGGTAATCCTTGATCATTGAGTTATGATTGCACAATCAGGATTAGATATAGGACCATTGTTTCTAACAAATGATGGTGGAGGGGGACCAAATATGATAAGTCTTGGTTGTTAATGCACATGTGTCTAGTCATGGGATAATTATGAGTTATCAGTATAAGGTCCAAACATGGGAATCCTTACTTGTTAGTTTGCCTGTATATAGTCCCAGGTTAGGAAAGAATAATCGACATAGGTTGATTGGTTGAGAATAATTAGTAATGGTCTTATTTGATTAGTACTTAGTCTTAGAGTAATGTAAATGGTTATAACATGACCTCCTACAATATGGCCTAAGACTACATTATAATCATGTGTAACTACATGGTAAGTCTATTGGTTATGATCATTTTGGTATTAGTTCTATCCATTATTTTGATGTTGTTAGTTATAATATTAGTTTTGTTGATTTTATTGGTTTTATTAGTTTAACCTTAGTTTTTTTTGGTTGTTATTTTGGGGAAAAGGATTCTAATAAATTAGAAGGTTTTAATTGGATGTAGAAGCTCCATGATCTAATGTGATCTCTCCATTTTCCAACATATTCTCTATCACATGATTAATTTGCACAAAATGCTGAAAATTATGGCCATTGACCCAATGATATTCACATAATTCATTTAGCCTATAATAATTTGGAATGTCAGTGCAATTAGGAATTTGTCCTTTTGAAATAGGCACTTTAATCAAATTAGATGTGATGAGCTTGTAAAACACTGATTCAATGGGTTTTCCAAGGTTACTAAATACATGATGATTAGGCACATTCTCCTTGAAAGAGGGTCTTTTAAAGGCATAGGTTATTGCATTTATTACATTTGTTGTACTGGTCTAAGTTGTTCCACTTATTGTGATTGCTGCATTTGCTAAACTTACTACACTTGTTGAAAAGGTTTTTGGTGAGGAGTTATTTATAAACGTATCATAGGCTATGAAAATGGTGTTTGCACCATTTAGACATGCCATAACTCAATTACTCTATTTATTAAAATTTTCTTATTGAGATTTAAATTCTTGTGTTTGTCATAGTTATTGGCCTAGGTTTGTTATGATGCTTATGCTTGGACTTGGTTATGATTTTAGCCATTGTTATGGTTTTAGTTTTGGATATTTTTCTAATTTTATGAGGTAAGTTTAATAGTCCCTTTGTTAATGAGGGATCTTTAAATCAATAAAACTCTATCAATGATCTCTTTAAAGGTATGTGCATATTGCAACTCCAAATTATAAGATATGTCATTATGTAGATTTTTGTTAAACATAATATCTAATTGCTTGTTTATAGATTGTGGGTGAATTGAATTGCAATGGATCTCCATCACTATAGATAAATTGTGAAGCTTTCTCCAACTTTTTGTTTTTCTTGTGTCAAATCTACCAATGAAATCTCATGCTCAAGATTTTAAGATAAGTGCTTCACAAAATTGTTTAACAAATCATCAAAAATAAATACTAAATTATTTGATAATTTAAGGAACTATTTCAATGATTTTACAAATATTCTTCATGGAAATAACCATAATAGGTATATGTTGCTACAGGCCACTAGCTTGCATGTAACAAAGAATTTTTTTAGATAGGCCTTGGGGTCACCTTTCCCCTTTTATTTGTGTAACTTTGGCAGTTCATACCCTAGAGGAAAGGGTATCTACAAGTACTCCATGTTAAAATGGTAAGAACACACATCATCTAACTTAAACTTTTTAGTCTTTTTCCTAATTTGGATGGTAGCAATTGCATCATTCATTTGTTTCAGTTCTTATTAGATGAAACTAGTGCAAATGTTAACCTAAAGTGATGGTTGGGTAGTCACAAGTGGATTAGTTTGATCATGGTATAATAGAGGAATTTTATTTGTAATGTTGGATTGGTTAGGGAATGGACCAGGAATATGCATGCATAGATTAGGGTGAAATTATTGAAATTACATATATTGTGGTGTGATATTCTAGTTGGGATTAGGTATGTAGGCCTAGTTTTGGGAATATTATGATTGGGATGGAGGAATATGGCCATACTATTCATATTGAGGTTGAATAGGGACATTTTTTCAACTAGTCATAACTTGTTTATTGAGGGGAACTTATGAAAAAAGACACTATCTTTGAACTTGTGGCACATTTTGTACGAAAGGAAACTTTTTCCTAATAGGTACTTATGGAACATTCTAACCTCTTGGTTACATGAATACCTATTTGGAAGTGGATGCATGTTGGTGATTTGAAATTTATCATTGACCAATATTATTACATAATTGGTTAGACATCATTTCATTTTGGATCAACATGTTAGTCTATGACTGAAGAGGTATGTTCATCACTCCCTGATGAGGTGGAAAATTGGTTTCCCCCTATTGAGGTGGCAATATGTTTTTCCTATAATATATTGGTATGGTGCCTATTATTATGGAATATTACTCATCACCTATTAGGATGGAGTAAGATTCATCACATTTTGTTGTGGTATGGCACTAGTCATTAGTTAACTACTTAATCCTTGATTTTGGGTACTTGAAGGAGTAGTTAGTTGAGGATTAGAGGTAATTGGATGAGGTTGAGAAGTATAAACTATTATTACTTGATTTTATGAAATACTCATGATGTTATTTAAAGGAACATTTAGTTTTTGACTATTATTTGTGTGTTAAGACCACTTTGGTTTGGAAAGGATGTTACTTGCATATCATCTACTATATTCTACTCACTATTTTATACTGAAGTAGAAGACACTTATTCAATGGATGGGGTATTTAACACGTTTTTTGTGGATGTGATTTTCATAATTGGGTCTAAACCCTAATTTTATTGACCTATCAACTCAATTAAAACTCTTTTTGAATGGAATAATTGAATAAGAGGTGCATTTAACATGGTCATATGATTAAAATTACATTTTAGGTTTTGATATGTCTGATATTCTATCTACATTAGAATGAATTGGTCCTCCATGAGGCCCCTTTGTGTGATAAGCATATGTGGATCTTGATACAACATCAATATAATGGAATTATATTTGATATAAGAGAAATGTTCATAGTTCTGATTGTAAGACATGTTGTAAGGCTCTCTTACTAGATTTAGAAAGTTTTCATGCCCTACCTTTGTATTTATATTAGGAATACAAGTTGATGGCATTGTAATTTAATAAGGTTACTATTGGATGTTTTATACAACTAAATGTATGCTCACTAAATATTGAGTTATCTTTTCTTGGTCTTGTTCTAGGTATGGAGGTGTGCTAACTAAATAATTGGCCAAAGGATCTTGACTTTGTTCACTTGTTTGAGTGTTGTATGGTAGATAAATATCCACATCCCAAATTACCTCATCTCTATAAGGGTCTTGAACCAAGTACTCATACATGACAAAATTTCTATATCTTGTATTGTACATAGTTCTACTCCATGTATAGTGATCCATGGTCAAATCTGTGATAACATTTTTGCAACAAGATGGGTTAGAGTTCTACAAACTCTTAAAATATATGTCTAAAAAGACAAAGAGGTTCAAAACTCTATATAAATTGGTCTGTGGTGGATTTTTATTCCAAAAATTCTATGCAAAGACTTGGTAAAAATATTATAACATCAATTATCTAATGTTAAATGTTTTACACAAACAAGGTCAGGTAAGATGACCTAAAAACAAGATGCCAAAATCTAAGGTCCAAATATGTTACAAATAGGTCTAAACTAAGAAAGGGAAAAGAGTCACTAGCACTTTTGGCTAAACATAACATCAAAATCCAGGCTCAAAACAAGGCATGTGCTATGATTTTTGGCCAAATGCAATTTCAAAAGCTAGAGTTGAAATAAATGATTATGATTTAATCTAACAAACTTGGAATGGTTTGGAAAAGACTAGGCACTTGATTCTAGACATAAACACGATAAAATTAGTATAAAATAAAAAACATAATGCAATTGAAGATATAATGATTATATCAAACAAAGTCACAAATAATATAGTTTTAAACTTTGGGTAATAAATTAACCTAATTTAAGCAACCCAAAAGAGAAAGATTTTTGTATCAACCCCAATAAAATGAGGCCTAAAAAGATACAAACAATATTTGAATTTAAACTTGTAAAAGTTAATAAAAAAATCAAATTAGGTAAACTAAGGGTGTAATTAATAACAAGATAGATAAATTTGAATAAAATGACTATGCTAAAAAAGGATCTAACAAGGCACATGATTTGGTTCCAACAATGTGAATCTTAAAGCCAAGACAAGGCAAGTCTATGAAATAATTTGGGTAGTGTAATTATGTTATCACTCCCAAAATATTTAATGATGGTTTTTTTCAAATACTTATAAGGCATGAAACTTGAGTTGATTTGGGTAGAATAACATTATATGTGTCAATCAAGTGACACACTCAATGTTTTTGACACAAAAAGTTTTCTAAGTTTAAATCAAGGTGTCAAATGGATGGTATAACACCTTAAATATCAGAGTGGTGTTGGACATAAAAATAATTCATGACATGGTATAAACAACAAAGTTTTTAGATTCAACACACCAAACACTAAAAAATTAATGAAAAAATACAACTAAGTATATCATCCTAAATCCCATCAAGGTTTGGAAAAGTACGGTTGACTAAAACTTACAAGTTGCAACCATTTAGATTTATCCTGTATGTGGTGAAAACAAGAGAATAAAAATATTAATTGAGTTAATACCAATAAAGTTATCATGCAAGGGTCTATTCATTTTCATGATTATTCCATCCTTGGACTGCTTAGTAGAATCCCATAGTTGACTAAATCTAACTTGGGATTTTGATATTAAAGGAGAGGTTAGCCACTCAACCCCTTGGTTATATCATTATACATACCCTAATTTATATACCTTGTTATGGATCAAGGTTTAAAAACTACTAGGAGATGAAGCCATAGGTCAATACTTCCCTAGATAACTTATGAGACGTAATGACATCCCATTTAAAATCCAAATTGCATGACAATAAAAGACTAGGTAGAAATACTTTAGGATTGCTTTTAGATCACCTAAACCATATGGGTTTTAGGGAGAGCCTAGAAAAATTTATTTATACACCTTCGGATAGGTACAAATACAATGAAAAGGTGCTTTTGATCACTCAATTTACCTATAGGGGACAGGGGGAGAGCATACACCTACTATTATTTTTGTGAAAACAAACAATCAACAAATAATTTTCAATCAATTGAAATTAAAGTTTTATTTTAGGCACCAAATTTAAATGTGATGAATTTTGTTACTTGGATCCTTAGCTTAAGTTAAAAATATTGAAATAATTTCACAACATAACTTAAGCAAAAGTATCTATGTTTATTTTAAGCCCAAAATTCCAAATGTTCAAGGTTTAGCCTAAGTTCATTTTTAAACACCAAAAATAAGTGTTCAAGACTTAATCATTCATTTTAATCACCAAAAATTAAGTGTGAGTGATTTATATATATTCATTTTAAAATCCCAAAACAACATACGTATTAGAAAAAACTTGTAAATTTGTGTTCAAATCACATCTTAGACTTATAATTGTTAGATAGTAATCCTCTTCTTAATAGAAATTTTGATTATGAGAAAATGAACTTTAGAAAATTAGCTCTCAAGATTTATTTTTGAACACATAATGACCATTGATGGTTAGAGATGATCAATGCTAGTTCAAGATAACCAATCCAATTAGTCTCAAAGAGAATTGATAATGGTATTAAATGACAGATACTGATCAACTAAGACTAATGCTAGTTCAAAGCAACTGATCTAGTTAGTCTCAAAGAAAAATGATAATGGTAGTAAATGATAGAGGTTGGTCACATATGAATTTGAAGTGAAAACCACACAAAATGAAAATTTTTAATTTAGGCAATGGTTATTAAAAATATCAACAAAACCTACAAGGCAAACTTTAGAAATAGAGTTTAGATGCTACTAAAACCAAGAAATCATTAAAAGGACTAATAGAAAGAATAAAAATGCAAGATTTAAATCCATTTTCCCCTATAATCTAATAAATTATAGTCACATAGAATTGAGCTCAATTGGGTTAAACCAATGATGGTCACATAGAACTAATGTCAATTAGGCCTAACCAATATCAGTCTCTATGTAGATCTGAGTTAGTAAAATAATCCCAAATATGAAAAAATCAATTTTAGAGACATTAAATCATCCATTTGTCAATTTTTGACTTGAATATTCATCTCCTTGCTACATGGGATGCATTTAATTCCTATTGGGTGTGCCATTTATGATGCTAGGAATTTGATGATGCAGGGGAGGTTAGATCAAGTGTTAGTTTCCATTAAAATAAATAAAGCTAAAACACACTAAAAAATATTAAAACCCCCATGCCTAGATCATAGGGGGAGATTACTGAAGAAAACCAATTGACAAAGAAAAAATAAAATTCAAGAAAAATAACCTTTCTTACCTTCCTTGAATGATCCAAAAGATCTCTTTGTTAGATTACTCGGCTTATGCTCAATAAGTCTATGGTAATGGAGCTTGTATATCTCATTATATCCTTGGTCCCATTGTTTGGATATTGGTTTATTGATTTATCTTGATGGCTTAGCTTATGATTAAATTTTTTGGCATTATAACTCTTTAGATTTCAATCTTGTCATAAAACTAGCATTATAACATTACTATGTCCAAGCTCTCTAAATGGAGAGGTAAATGATTATATTTATAGGTTTAAGATTTTAGCTTGGAATGGGTTCAAAACTAACCTTAGTTAATTAATAAACCTAAGTAGATTTAAAATGTGTCCAAAACTCATGATTAGCATACAATAGGCATGGGTGAGATATTTTAGAATTTTGGACAACTCACAAAAGGTAATTTTGAATTCCTAGGATATTCTTTGATTTTTGAATTTACTTTTTGATAATTCATTAATTTCTCATGGATGATTCAATTATAAATTTTATTATGTTTTTAATTTTTAATCATATTTAGGATTTTTATCATTTCCAAGTTTTGATTTAATTTATGTGTGCATATGATCTATTTAATGGTTTTTAAAGCTAAATAACATTTTATGAAGCCAAATTTAAGACATTTAAAATTATTAGGATAGATTTTAAAAGGTTGGTAATAATTTGTCTAAATTTGGGTATGAATCTATTAGTGTCTAGTTTTAGGTGTCTATAAATACAAGGTAAGCATACTATTGAGCACTAGTTTTGAGGAACATTGTCATATCATAAGCATGGTTTAATAGTTTTTTGAGTTTTGTATGAGGTCTTGGCACAATGTTGTAGTATGACAAGATCATGAGCATGTTGAGAGTAGTATTTTATTCATATAATCTTTTTTTAATAATTTTTTGGTTGATATCATTGAGAGTTAGCTTGTTTGAGTTCAAATATTTAAGTACTAGGTGTGTTGGGAAGCCTAGTCTAGCCCAATGAGAAGGTGTAAGCATGAATCATAGTGAATCTTGGTGAATTATGTAAGTATAGGCATGAGAGAGTGTATAAAGTTTTAAAATCATGATAATGAGGCATATAATTATTTATAAGATTTATAAGATCAGTTTTGAGGCTTAGTCATTGCATGAAGAAACCTGGTGAGAAGGCATAGGCTTGGTAGCATAGTGAGGTGAGTAAATTGAGGATTGTAATAATATGTGTGGAAATATTTAAGCATGGTATGAGGTCATATTAAATTATTATGAGGTGTTGATAGTATTACAATTAGTTTCAAGGTCTAAGTATGATTGGAAGTTCAAGGCCTAATGTGCAAAGAGACCTAATGTGGTCTAATGAGTGGTCAAGTTTAGTTTCCAAGGTAAAAATATATCATGAGAGAATTGTAAAATGTTTTAAATATTTTTTCAATTATTTTTACCAATTTTGAGGTCAAAATCTTAAGGAGAAATCATGAAATTTGGTTTTGATGTTTTTTGTGTGCTTAAAATGAGGTATAACAGACTTGAGAATAATTTTCTTATGTTTGTTGGCACATGTAACCTTTGAATGAGATCCTAAGAAGTTAATGAATTTTGGGTAATTTTATTGGCTTAAATTTTCTGACATTGGTTTTGGAGTTGAGGGGTAATCCTTTATGAACGATTGTTAAGAATGGAAATTGGTTTTTAGTGCCTTAAAACCCTAATTATGACTCGATATGAAATATATTATTGGAAATGGATCCTAATGGTTTTTTTTGACCTATTGGGATAATTTTAGGTTGTATTAAACTCTCCAAGTTACCTTTAAGTTTCATTGGATCATTAGAAGAGTGAGTGAAAACTATAGGAAACTCCTTGTTTCTCAAATTTTTGATGTAGCACATAGGGTTGAATAGGTCAAAGCATGTAAATGATTGGAGGATGATGTGTGAGACTTTTATTTTATTATCATGTAATTTTATGAGTATGTTATAGAATTTAATTATGTTAAACTAGTCATGAAAGTTACCCTATCACTAAAAATGCCTATTGAGGAAGATAGTGAAAAAACCATGCAAAACTGATAATGATATTAGGGATGGGTTGTAATGGATTAGGGATGTATCCAAATGCATGGGGTTTTTATTAAATACACATAACACATATAAAATTTTAATAAAAGATTTGGATATGCTCATATACAAGCATAAAGTTGCTCTCAAAGTGATCTGTCTAACATAGTGAGGTATGTGTAGGGTGAAGATATGAGATTGGTTTGTAAGACTAATATTGATATTGAATTATTGGAGGTCTAGATTGCACCCTAGTTAAAATTAGAAGTTAAATTTCTACTTCCAAATGTAGCTCAACATGAGACTAACCCTAGGTTATGGGTATCCTATAATAGGGTCAAACCTCTAGGATTTTTAATGAGGATAGCTCCTCTAATGCATCATTTTAGCTCATTCCCACTACTAAAACCTACTAATAACTAGGGAAAAGGGAGAGAGAGATAACATGAAAGGGAAACCTAAGATAATAATGGTGATGCACCTAAATTATGGGTGATACACTCTATTTGAACTCTTAAAAGACTAATGAAATAAGTAAAAGACTATAACTAGGACTCCAAATATCTGTCATACACTATTATATTATGTAGAGGTTAACCAAATGATCAAAATCTGATTGAAGTGATGGAGAGGTCTCATACAAGAAACTGACTAGTCAAGGTATCCACATGTGGGATTTAATCAAAATATATTTAAACAGTAAACCTGACTTGCATAATAATATTAATTAGTAACTAGGTGAGTTTAGGACTTGACAAGGGAGAGATTTCTACCACATATACAAATCAAATTGACATATATACACTATAATAGAATAATGAAATCTAAAAAATAGTCTTGTCTTCATCTCAAGAGGTTACAAGCTCTATCTTGGTAAATTATAGTCATGCCTAAGAGAGGGATTATAGGGATCATTTTTTAGGCTCAAAATACTCTATATATAGTAGAAAGGGAGAGAGTGAGAGATGGGAACAATGTGTAGGAGAGTGGAAAAAGAGTCATCATGATCAAGAAGTGAGGTAGAAGTTAACTGATTTATTTTATTTAAACATGCCTTCTTCTAATTAGGATTAAACCTTATCAAAAGGCTAACCTAATTTTGTTCCAATATTCTTTGAGCTCATATTATTGGCTAAGAGATCCCACTAGAAGACAAGGGTTTATTTTGTATGATGCCAAAGTTTTTTTGAGCAGAATTAATGCTCTTAACTATTTCTCCAGCTACCAATTCACCACCTTAGGAACCTAATATAACTTTACTTGTTCATGAGGATCAAATCCTCAAATCTTAAAAATAACAATTCCATACCATGAATGGTGGTTATTCCCTTCTTTGTCGATAATGGAACCACATCTATAGATGAGACCCTTTGCATTAATCACATATCTATTTCATTTCCATGTCTATATCATAGGTCCATTTTATAGATGAAAAACCAATCCAATATTGGTTTTCCTATAGTCAATATATTAATGAAACTCTAATCAATGCTTGGTTCTTATTTTGATGATAAGATATCGACCCTTGATCTCTATTAGGACCAAAGGTCCTATTTCATCTCTATTGAGCTCTACTAGTAATGCATGGTCCTACTCTAGTTAAATTTAGGTCCATACTCGAGCTATATCCTTATATATTTTCTTGCATGGGTTGAATTTTGATTCATCAAACTCCATTGAAAGTTTTTAGCTTACCCTTGTTTAATTAGCTATCAAAATTAACTTAGATTATTGACCCATTAACTCATCTTACACCATTGGTCTTGATCTGTATGGTCTATCAAGAGCCATTGATTCTACCCTTGACTAGTCAATCTCTATTTATGCTAGTACCACCTATAAATCTTGAGTTTGCACTCAAGATTTTCTATTAGTTTTCCTACTTTCTATGCTTACACCATGTGGTGGCCTCTAATCTCCTTCACCTTTTGACTTGCTCATGTGCCATTGATCTACTTGGTATGATTATATGTCAACCATTAGATCTATTGGGACCCACTATTTAAAATATAATGGCTACTTTATGAGGTTAAATTTGACATCCTTTCTCTTGTATTTCATGTTTACATAGACATATTTTATGTTTGTGTGATCATCTTAGGATTTTTTAAACCATAATTGTTAATTGAAGTGTCTTAAATTTGACATCTGTGTGCCCATAATTTGATGTCCATACGACCATTATTGACATCCATAAGACAATTAATATTTGGACCCCAATGGATGATTTGGTTACTTGATGTGGCATGAATTTGACACTTGCTTGAATGTCCCCATCTACTTCTCATACATTTTCCTATAACAAATAATTATTTCAAACTTTTTCCCATGGACCTTTTGTCTTCATATTTTATGTCCTTAAGAAAATTATTGTAGGCTTTTCTCCTAAAATAATTATGTCTAAAAAACATTTTCACAAAAAAAATTGTTTGATAAAAATGACTTCATAATTTGTTTAGACAAAAAGGCCAAAAGAAATAAGTCTTCAAGAAATTTGTTGTAACCACTTTTATTAAAATAATTTGGTCTTTGGGGAAATTATTATAGAATAACTTCCCCAAACGAATTAGTACTTAGTTTTTCCCATGGACAAAATGTTCAAAAGTATTAAGTCTATGGTATTTTTTTTATTGGAACAATCTTCAACACTTAGCCAAAAAAGATTAAAAAAAATGTCCCAAGTATCAAATAAGATTTTTAGTCCTACAAGCTTTTCTAGACTTATTTTTGAAACTACTACTTGATCCTTGAAGGCCCAAATGAAATCCAAAGGATTTTATAACTTGTACCTAACCTTGAAATACTCAAACACCATGAAACCTACTTGGATCCCTTTATTTGCAATGTTGAGTTTGTGTCTAAGCCATTTGATCCACTCATTCCATCTAGAAATTTACACATCTATTTAAACCATGTAGAAGCTTGGTATGCGGGCCAAAATGTCCAATATTTATGGAAACTCATAGGTAATCATGAATAATATGCTTGGAAAACCTAGAATATTATTTTCCTTGAATAGTCCAATAGGCATGGAGTCTCTTCTTTGGTTCAATATATTGACCTGGATCTAAAACTAACTACCAATCTTGTTCTAACCCCTTTTTGAAACAAACAAAGAACCAAGAAAAAAAAACAAGATAGAGTGACCAAGGCACTTATTGAAGGGAATATATCCTAAAACAAAATAGGGACAACAAACAAACATACCAAAATAACACTTAGAGGAATTATCAAGAACTACCCTAATATGTATAGCTTAAAACTATATGTACCTTTCCTCCTAGGTTAAAAGGAAAGTTTGTTAACTTTCTTGCATCATGGGATGAGTAATTTAATGAAGAATCCAAATAATTAACCCTTGGTCTTGATTATTCTTTGTTGTATCTACCAACTTCATTAGCATGTTATTCAATGAGAACCAAATAACTCTAAATAGGTCAGCTATGTGCATCTAAGTAGTCTCAACTCTATCATATGGCTCCTCAACTATAACCTTCAATCCTGGTTCAATAAGGCATTCCTATTTTATTTCCATAGTGTTAAAAAGAAGATTGAGTTTCTCTTTAGTTGTAAGTTCTTCAAGATCATTAAGGATCTCTACATATTATGCCCAATCTTGGTCATTATCCTCCATGGGAAACAATTTGTCCACCTTATCAATCACTTTATCCTTTTAAATAAGAGATATCTCAATCTCATCCATGTCCTCCATTTTTAACAATATCTCATCAATAATAACCTTCTCATTTTTATTGGGCATCCCTAGAGTAGCACTATCTTCCTAAAGCTCCAAAACATTAATGGAAACCTCATATAAAGATTCAATTTATTGTAATATCACATCATCCAAGTCTACCATCTTAAGTTCATCAATATCAATCATGAAATCATGGTATAGCTATTACTAATGGTTATATTCTTCAATAATTCTCTTTATCTCAATAATGATTCTATGTGAGTTATCTTTATGTCTACCTTCCAAATATTGATGAACTTGTACTTGATCTATATCATCCACCACAAGATCTTGAGAAAAATCTTGAATTTGGATAGATGACATGTGATCAATATATTCTTGAGAAACAACCTCCTATTACACATATAAGACTTTTTCCCACTAGATATCATCTCCAACTTGCACATTCTCCTACAACTCATCTTCTTTGACATTATGAAATATTGAAACATGCTCTCTCTTTCCAAGTGGTATTCCAATAATAATCTCCTCTTCTAAATATGATAATCCATTATTATTAGTTGTGAGTTCAACATGGATTTCATTACTTACCTCTTCAAAGAGTGTCTAATGATATTCTTGGGATGACTCCAAGAGATATGAGATATATGTAACTCCTCTCTGGTCTAACTAATTGTCATTGATAGTCATGTATTCCTTTTTTTACATACTACTCTATTTGAATTTCCAAGAGGGAAAGGTTTTAGATTATTGAGGAGGGGAGGGATGGGATTTAATGACTTTGGACTTTCTTGACTTCATGATTGGACTCTAAGATGGAAAATATATAGGTCCTTCTTTAATCTTTTGATTCTAGTTCTCTTCCTCATTCCTTATCTCAAACTCCAACTCTTTAATTTTCCTCCCTATATTATCTTAGAATAATTTATCTTTAAGGTGGTTAGTGGCTTCATGAAGATAAATAACACAAGAAGACTCTTAAGGTGGGATGATACATGTTTGTATAGGCTTAAATCCTCCTTTAGTTTGGGATTTTAAATCTAGATTTGTCTTAATTTTCCCACCCCATGAATTTACCACTTGATTCCATATTGGAACCTTTAAGGAATTTTAAAGGGTTCTTGAGGAAGAATGGAGTCTTGGACATCAATAGTAGGCTATTCCACAACAATCCCCTTCTTTCTTTAACAACTCTCCTAGATTGAATTCTAAGAAGGGAAGGTTTGATAAACATATGAAGAACTTGGAATACTCAAAGGATCACTTGAAATGGTCTCTTAGGGAGGAATGGGTGGCACATAATAAGGCTAAGGTGGTGTATATGAGGGCACATGAGATTGGTGAGGTTAAAATTGTTACTCTCCAAGGATTTTTAGCTTATCCTCAATGTTTTTAATGTAACCACCTACATTCATCATCTCACTTGCGATATTGTTCCAATTTTCTCTCTCAATAGGTGCCCGTTCTTTCACTTGCTATAATGAACACCTCACATGATGGATCTGGTGAGTAGGGACGTCTTTGCCATATTACTTTCACAAGCATAATTCTATTACATACTTATCAAGGATTACTAAGGTTAATTTAAGTGTTGGTATAGATGGCTCAAGGTAGGTTTGGTAAGGACAATATTATGATGGGCTTGTTGTTCATATGGAGGATTAGGGTAATACTCTTGAGTGTATGACTAATATAGGTCCTCATATTACTAGTGAGGATCATGAGGAAGATAAGAGACATTACCTTGATAATAAGGATCATGAGAAACTTGAAAAGGATCCTCATAGCTTTGACATAAATCTTGGTAGGGAAGATAAGCATTGTATGGATCATGAAGATCAAATTAGGGTTGATGATAAGGAGATGGATAATAGGTATATTCACCATAGCTATTCATATTAACCTAATATGCCAAATGAGATGTAATAACTAATTAAAATCTTCAGTGAAACATACATGATCTACTCATAACTAGATGTTTTGGTTTGGATTTACCATTGGTGTTAACTTTCTTGCTTCCAAAATATAATCATAAAAAAGAAACACCAATATACCCCCACTCTTATGGACCTTTGTCCCATCATGTCTGCCATAACTATTAGAGGTATAGATTACACCCTAGTTAAAAGTAAAAGTTTTTAGGTTCTACTTTTAAATATATCTCAACATATGACTAACCTTAAGTTGTGGGTATCTTATAACAGGGTTAGACCTCTAGGATTTTTAATGAGTCTTGTTCCTTTGATGAATAATTTTAGCTCATTCCCACTACTAAAACCTAATAATGACTAGGGAAGAGAGAGAGAGAGAGAGAGAGAGAGAGAGAGAGAGAGAGAGAGAGAGAGAGAGAGAGAGAGAGAGAGAGAGAGAGAGAGAGAGAGAGAGAGAGAGAGAGAGAGAGAGAGAGAGAGAGAGAGAGAGAGAGAGAGAGAGAGAGAGAGAGAATAAAAGGGAAACCTAAGCTAAAAATGGTGATGTACCTAAATGATGGTTGATCCACACTATCTAAACTCTTAAAACACTAATGAAACAAGTAAAAGACTAAATATAAGACTCCAAATATCTATCATACATTAGTATTTCATGCAAAGGTTCACCTAATGATCAAAATATAAGGGAATTAATGGAGAGGTCTAATAAAAGACATTGAATACTCAAGGTATCCACATGCGGTCTTCAATCAAAATATATTTGAACACTAAACATGGCCTGCATGATAAGATCAACTAGTAACTAGGTGAGATCAGGTCTTGACAAGGGAGAGATTTCTACCACATATGCAAATAAAATTGACATGTATACACTATACTAGAACAATAAAATCTAAAAAATAGTCTTTTATTCATCTCAAGAGGTTACAATTTCCATCTTGGTAGAGTCTATTCATGCTCAAGAGAGGGATTAGAGGGATCATTTTTTAGGCTCAAAAGCCTTTATATATAGCAAAAAGGTATAGAAAGAGATGGGAAAAATGCATAAGAGAGTGGAAAAAGAGTCATCATGATCAATAAGTGAGGTGGAAGTTTATTTATTTATTTTCCTTATGCATGCCTTCTTCTAATTAAGATTAAACCTTGTCAACAATATAACTTCCTTGTATTCCAAGAGTCTTTGAGCTCCTCTCATGGGATAAAATATCCCACTAGAAGATAAGGGTTTTTTCTATATGATGACAAAGTCTATTTGAGTGAAATCAATTCTCTTAAATACTTCTCCAACTACCAATTCACCATATTTGGACCCTAATCCCACCTAAATTACTCATGAGGATCAAATCCTTGAATCTAGAAACTGATAGTTCCATGCCATGAATGATAGTTAGTACCTACTTTATTGATTATGGAGCCACATCGATAGATGAGACTTTTTGAATTAATGATATATCTATTCCATTTCCACATCTAGATCATAGGTCCATTCTATAGATGCAAAAATCAATCCAATATTGGTTTTCTTATAATAAATATATTAATGACACTCTACTCAATGCCTAGTTCTTATTTTGATGACAAGATATTGGAAATTAAACTTTATTAGGATTAAAGGTCCTATTTTTCCTCTATGGGGCTTTGTTGGCAATGCTTGGTCCCACTCTAGTTTAATTTGGGTTTGTCCTTGAGCTATGTCCTTGTATATTTTCTTTCTTATGTCAAATTTTGATTCGTCAACCTATATCAAAAGTCCTAGGCTTGCCCTTGTTTAATTAAATATTAAAATTGACTTAGATTATTAACCCATTGAATTATATTTCATCATCATTCTTAATTTTTATGGCCAAGCAAGAGCCATCGATCTTACCCTTGAATTGTCAATCTCTATCTAATTTGGTGCCACTTGTTATTCCTACATTTACACTCAAGATCTATTATCAATTTCCTACTTTATGTGCTTACACCATATGGTGGCCTTTGATCTCCTTGACCTTTTTACTTGCTCAAAAGTCATTGATCTACTTGGTATGATTAGATTCCAACCATTATATCTATTAGGATACACTATTTAAAATCCAATGGCTACTTCATGAGCTCAAATTTATCATTTGTGCTCCCTTATTTGATGTCTGCATAGATGTATTTGAAATTTATATGACCATCAAAAGATTTTTTGAATCTAATATTTATTTGACATGTGTTAAATTTGACATCTACACACCCATCATTAAATGTTTCCATGACCATCATTGACATCCATGAGACCATTAATATTTGGACCCCAATGAAAGATTATTAAGCTTTATTTTGACATTTACATGAATGTAAAATAGTCCACACACCTATCACTACATATTTGAATTTTAATGGATAATTGATGTGGCCTAAATTTGGCACTTGCATGAATGTCCCCATCTACTTCCCATACATTTTCCCACAATAAAAATTCTTTCAGACTTTGTGATTTAGACCTTTTCCCATAGACCTTTTGTCTTTAGATTTTGTCTTCAAGAAAATTATTACAATTTTTTCTCTTGAAAGAATTATTTATGTGGAAACTTTGTCTCAGATATTTTTCTGGTGAAAATGACTCTGAGAATTTTGTTTCAGAGAAAATGTCTGAAAGAAATAATTATTTGATAACTTTGCTATGACCACTTTTCCTAAAATAATTTGGTCTTCAAATAAATTATTGTAGAATAATTTCCCCAAAATATTTATTACTTAGTTTTTCCCATGGAAAAAATGTCTAAAAGAATTAATTCTACGGGTTTTTTGTATCGAAACAATCTTCAACACTTAGCCAAAAAATCTAAAAAATGTCCCAAGTATCAAATAAGCTTTTTGAACCTATAGGATTTTTTAGACTTGTTATTAAAATTGTTGCTTCATACTTTAATGCCAAAATGAACTCTATAGGCTTGTGAAACTTGTCCCTAAAATTTAACTACTTAGACACCATGAAACCTACTTGGATTCCTCCATTTTCAATATTGATCCTGCTCCTAAGCCATTTGATCCACTCATTCCATCTAGAACTTTACTCATTTGTTTAAACCAGGTAGAAGCTTGGTATGTGTGCCAAAATGGGCAACATGATATAATATATTTGTTTTAATATGTTCTAATTATTATGAAGTATCATATAAAACTTTTGTAAGTTCATAAATGTGTCCACATAAGTAATCTAAGACTTGGTTTTCATGACTATATTTTGGAGCATTCAGGTAGGTTTTTTTGTGTTAGTAAGATTGATGTTCTTGAGTCATTTTTCATAGATTTTATGAATATAATGAATATAAAGTTTTTATATATGTATCATAGGTTCATATTAATGTATTTTTATTTGTGACAAACTCTTATGAAGGTGTGAAAACTCAAAGGTTCTTGACTAGGTTTTGAATCTTATTTGTAGTTCTGAGTGAGTATATGAAATTATCAGTTTGAGATATTTTTCCATATGTGGTGAAATATAATGAAATTTATGATTAAAATAAGTTAATTTAGGCTCTATAAATTTTATTTTATGTGTCACAATTGAGTGTATACTTCAGAAATTCAAGACACACTTTTTGGGAGTGAGAAGGGCTGATTGTGAGTACGCCTAATGGTGTGATTCAAAGAGTTAAATGAGATAAATCATGTTGGGCACATAAGATGAGATTAGTATTGTTATAATTTAAGTGTGTGTGAATTTTTTCATCCATTTTTGGAGGATAAATATATTCAAAATTGGTGAATATGGAATGTGTGCTTTAAAAATACCTAATTGCATTAGGTCTCTATTAAGTCTAATGGTGGTTTTGGTCCTTATGGATGGTTACTAACATATGTAATGGTTTTTTCACTTGTGAAACATTTTTTTTATATATTTTATGGGTGATATAAGTATGGTGAAGTTTTTTTCTAACCAAGGTGTGTGAAATCAAGAGTCAAGTATAAGAATAAGGTCTAATAGGCCTAATTTGACTAGTTACAATATTAAGGGAATGAGCAAATGAAATAGAAGTTTAGAAATTAGGAAGAGGATTTAGATAACATAATATAAGTGTGTTTAATATTTCATGAAGTTATAAAAATGATTCTATAGATGATGATCTTGGTCATATGACATAATTTTTCCAAAAATAGGGTTAGTTGAACAAAGAGGCCTAATAGGTTGTTTGAAGGACATAAAAGAGTGTGAAGAAAAAAATAATGGGATCATAATTAGTTGAGTGATAAATAGGTTTCCAATGGTGATCAAATGTTATAGGCATCTTATTTTTTTCTAAGTTACCTAGGGGGTTGGTGACTCCTTGTAAGTTGGTGATTGCTAAAGGACTAGTTAAGTTGGTGCTCCTTATGGGGTTGATGCCTCACTAAATATTGATTCATTGATTATAAGACTATATTATAGGATGTGTTTTAGTGGTTTTTATATCCCATGAGGGCTTCCCACATATATCTTGTGTTCTTATATTGTATTCTTTTATAGATGTTTGTTTATGCATTAGTTAATGAATGTATGTGAATGAATGCTTCATGGATGATAAGTGAAATTGAATGATTGTTTTAAGATAAATATTTCACCCCATAGTAAATTTAATTATGACATTTGGTATTAAAATAGGTCCTTTAGAATATACCTAATACCCTAAAGGAGATCCTAAACAAGTGAAGATGGCTAGTCAAGTAGAAGGTGGTTTCTCTACAAGCAAGGCTCCATTGTTTAATAGATCTAATTATGCCTTTTGGATTTTTTAGGATGAGAACATATTTTATTTATCAAGGTCATAATGTTTGGAAATTAGTTTTGGATGGATACTACACACCTATTCCTTTTACATATGCAACATATAAAAAGGCTAGTGACAACAATTCAAAAGCAATGAATGTATTATGTGTGGCCTATCGGAGGCATAACTTGTGAAGGTGATTCAATATATGTATGATAAATAAATGTGGGATAGTATAAATACTATCCATGATGGAGACTCAAATTTCAGGTTAGCTAAGTTTCAAATGCATATAAGATAGTTTGAAAGTCTAAGGATAAATGAATATGATACCATTATAACCTACTTGTTGAGGGTTGATGAGGTCAACATAATAAGAAGCCTAGGTGAAGAAATGAAATAATCTACCATTTTTTAATTTTTTTTGATATCTCTAACTCCTAAGTTTGATTCTATAGTATATTGTTATTGAAGAGATGCAAGATATAGACAAGTTAAAGATGGATGGACTTCATGGCACCCTAATAGCCTATGAGATGAGGACAAGTGAAGGAAGATGTTCAAAGAAGAAAGTTGCATTCAAATTATAAAAAATTTAAAGTAGAAGAAGAAACAATTTAAGAAGGTTAAATACAATGATGATTTTGATATTGATGATGATGAGTTGATAGCTATGTTTGTAAGAAAATTAAAAATAGGTTCAGGTAAATACAAGGGTAAGTTTCCCTTTAAATGCTTTAATTGTGGAGAGATTGGAAACTTTTATAAAAATTACCCTGATAATCATAAGGAAAAGGATGATGAAGAGCATGATGATGGTCATGATGATGATAATAATTCCTATAGGTTTGATAAGAGAATGAAAAGCTTTAGAAAGTATGATGACAAAAAAAAGTTTTTCAAGATCAAAAGAAGATTTTACACAAAAGAAGACTGTAGCTCATATGATGAGAGTGAGAGAAGTGATTCTAAGAGTGAAAATGAAGTTGATGGTCTTGATGTCCATTAATTTCTCTTCATGGCTGAGGAAACAAGCTATTTAAATCAAGAATAGTCCATGTGGTTTCGAGGTGTTGTTGGTGATTTAGATGAAGAAGAAGATGAGATGGACTTTGAGGCTGATTTGATGAATGCTCTAGAGGAAATAAAGATGGTTATGAAGAATAAAAATATGCTGCAGTCTCTTATAAAAGACTATGAGGAAAAAATCAATTTGTTTGAAGATAGATTAAGAAACAACTTCAAGGAATAAGAAGAAATAGTCAAACAGGTGGAGACTCAAATTAAGATTATGATTACAAGTCTAAAGGCTAAAGAATAAAAATGTGAAATGTATGTAATAGGAATAAAGTAAAGTGAACAAATTTGTGAATTTTGAAAAGAGTATCGATGATCTAGACAACATCCTGAGTAGTCAAAAGATTGCTAATGACAAAATAGGTCTTGGTTTCAATGGAGACCAAAAGAAGAATACTAATGTGATCAAGGTGAATTAGACCTTAAATTTCAATGGTAAATCAAGGATTTAGGGTGATGTATAATGAATAATAATAATATAAAAAATATTAATGATATAAGGTATGTTAATCCTTTCAATGGTTATTATTATTCTTCATGTAACCAATTTGGTCATAGAGCAAGGCATTGTAGAAGGCCTTCCAAGAATGAATATTTTTAGAACTATGAGGAGATTAATTAGTAAAGAGGTATGGGTCATGATGTGTTTACATTAAAAATAATAGTGTGTTTCAATTGTAAAAAGGTTGATCATATTGTAAATGTTTGCAATTATAGATTATCAAGTCAAAACAAGAAAGTTCAGGCCCCTAGAGTGCAAGAAAGAAGACAAGATAATGAGTGGAAACCAAAGGTATATAAAGTGAATGATGACTATTATGCAAGTCAAAGTGGAATATTTTACATGGTGGAGTATATTTTAGATGCAAAAGAGTGCTAAGAATTCTCCCTATCAGCTTAGATTATGGATGAAGGAGTCAAGACAAATAAACCAAGCTAGAATGTTGTTCAAATAGATATTTAAGAGGTCAAGCCAAAGGGATATTCAAGCCTAAGAGGATCATGAATAAAAATCAATATAGTAAGGACATGGAGATATGAGAATCTCCTGAGTTTATTTTGTTTTATTACCCTAGAGAAGAGGTGACTCCATTAGGCTTCATATAGGCACTCAGTTAGTGAGTAGAAGCATGAAGGATGCTTGGTCTTAAGGGGTGCTTTGTATTATTTGTTTCAGATTAAAAGTTAAATAAATAGTATATTGGAGGTATGATTGAAAGAGACGGGTTAAAAATAATTTGTATGATGACTTTATCAAACCAATTAACGTTCATGATAGTGCCTAAATATCTCATGGAGATAAGGGGAGGATGGTTAGGTATTTCTATGAGTTGAGTTCCTATTTGGTTGATCATAGGAAGATTGATATTGTTTAGGGAATTAAAACATGTTTCAAGTCCAAATATTATATGGTATATGTCAAGATATGACCCTTTGTCATTGATGTCAAAGGGGGGAAAGTTAAAATTTGGAGAAAGGTTAGGTTAAAGAAGATCCAGCTTGGGTAAATGTGAATTATCATCTTTGTTTGAGTGTTTTCCATCAATGAAAAAGGGGATATTATTGAGGTATGATCCTATTTTTGGTTTTGTGGCATTTATGTTGTCATTAATGTCAAATTCAAGATGGATGTCATTAATGTCAAGGTCAAATTTGAGGCCATGCGTGGTGAAGTGGTATGTGACAAAGAAGTCTTATGACAAGAGAAAATTTAAAGGAAAGCTATTTTCTCTTTGTTGAGAGAGAATTGGAAGGAAACCTAGTAATTATTATGAGGTTGATGACAAGTTCCAAGATCAATATAGAAGGTAATCATACTATTGATCACTAGTTTAGAGTAACATTTTCATATTATAAGCATGGTTTAACAGTCTTTTATGTTTTGTGTGAGGTCTCGGCACAATGTTGTAATGTGACAAGCTCATGAGCCTATTGAGAGTAGTCATGTCTTCACATAATCCTAACTAAAGAATGCTCTTGGTTGATATAAGTGAGAGTTAACTTTTTTGAGTTTAAATATTTGAGAACTAGGTGTCTTGAGAAGCCTAATCTAGCCTTGTGAGAAGGTGTATGCATGAATCATAGTGAAGCTTGGTGAATTATGTAAGTAAAATAATGAGAGAGTGTATAAATTTTTACAATCATGAGAATTAGGCAAAGAATCCTGTAGAATAGTTATAAGATAAGTTTTGATGCTTAATCATTTCATGAATAAAGTTGGTGAGAAGGCATATGCTTGGTAGCATAGTGAGGCAAGTAAATTGAGGATATTAATAAGATGTGTGATAATGGTTAATAATGTTATGAGGTCATATGAAATTATTATTAAGTTTTTATATCAATTCAAGTGGTTTCAAGGTATGTTCAAGGTCTAAGTATGATCGACAGTTCAAGGCCTAATGTGCAAATAAACTTAGTGTGGTATAAATAGGGGTCGAGTTTAGTTTACAAGGTGCCAAGATCTCATGAAATAACTTTTATAGGGTTTATAGTTTTTTTCAAGTATGTTTACCAAGTTTGGGGTTAAAATTTGAAGGATAAAGCATGAAATTTGGTTTTGAGGTTTTTTATTTACAAAGAATGAGGTATAGTAGACCTAAAAAGAATTTTATTATGCTCATTGGCATGTGAAAATTTTTCATGAGATAATAATAATTTCATGGAATTTGGGGAAGGTTCCTAGCTCAAATTTCCTAGCATTGGTTTTGGATTTTAGGGGCAATTCTTTATGAATGATTGCTAAGAATGGAAACTAGTTTTTAGTTCCTTAAAACCCTAATTATGACCTGATATAAAAGATATTATTGGAAATATTTCAAAAAAGTTTTTTTTACCTATTTTTATTATTTTATTTTTTATTAAACTCTCCTAGGTACCTCTAGGTGGTAGTGGTCTATCAAAAGAGTGAGTAAAAGCTACAAGAAACTCATTGTTTCTTAGATTTTTGATGTAGCAAGTAGGGTTGACCAGGTCAAATCATGTAAATTATTGGAGGATGATGTTTTATAATTTTATTTTATGATAATTTAAGTTTTTTATCAGGTTAAATACTTCAAATATTCTAAATTGGTCATGGAAGTTGGCCTATCGCTAAAAAAGCCTAAGGAGGAAGATAGTGAGAAAACTAGGTAAAAGTCAAGATGAGATTAGGGATGGGTTGAAATGGATTAGATATGAATAAAAATTAATGGGTTTATTATTAAATAAATATAACACATATCATATTTTAATATAATTTTTGGAGATGCTCATATACAAGCAAAAAGTTGCTCTCTAAGTGACCTATCTAACACAGTGAGGTTTATATAGGGTGAAGACATGAGATTGGTATATAAGACCAATATTTATATTTAAAATTGTAATATATTTGTTTAAATATGTTATAATTATTATTAATTATCATATAAACCATTTTAAATTTCATAAAAGTGTTCACATATGTGTTCTAAGTCTTGGTTTCCATGACTATGTTTTGGAGCATTAAGGGATTTTTTTTGTGTATTAGTAAGATTGATGTTCTTGAGTCATTTAAAAAATATTTTAAGAATATAATTAATATTTTTTTTTATAGGTCTCATATGTTCATATTAATTTATTTTTATTCATTATAAACTCTTATTAAGGTGTGAAAAGTCAAAGGTTATTAACTTGATTTTGAATCCTGCTTGCAGTTCTAAGTGAGCATATAGAAATGATCAATTTGAGGTATTTTTACCTATGTGGAAAAATATAATGTAATTTTTGATGACCTTTAGGTCATGGAGGTTATATACATGTTATTTTTTAATATGTTTATGTGGTAAAGTTGAGTGTATATTTAAGATATTCAAGACAAACTTTCTAGTCATGAGAAAGACTAATTATGAGTAGGCCTAATGGTGTGGTTCAAGGAGTGAAATGAGATAAATAGTGTTAGGGAAATATTGTGAGATTATAATGTATTTAATTTACTTGTGTGTTAAGTTATTAATATATTTTTTGAGGCTCAATATGTTTCAAGGTGGTCAAGGTGAAATGTGTGCTTTAAGAAAGATTAATTGCATTAGGTCTCTATTAGGTCTACTAGTGGTTTTGGTCCTTATGGATGGTGAAAAAACTATGTAATGGTTTTTTCACTTGTGAAAAGTATTTTTTTATCTATTAAAAGTTTTATACAAGTATGGTGAGTTTTGTTTCGAACTAAGGTGTGTGAAATCAAGATTCAAGTATAAGAAGAAGGTCTAGGCCTAATTTGACTAGTTAGAATATCAAGGAAATGAATGAAATATAAGTTTAGAAACTAGGTAGAGGGTATAAATAAAATAATATAGGTGTGTTTAATATGTTTTTAATTTATAATAGTGATTCTATAGATGATGAGAAAGGTCATATGACCTAATTCTTCTAAGAATAGGGCTAGTTGAATGAAGAGGCCTAATAGGTTGTTTGAAGGAGATAGAAGAGTGTGAAGAACAAAATAAGGGGATCATCATAATTTTAGTGATAAATATGTGTCCAAATGTGATCTAAGGTTCTAGGTATCTTGGTTTTTGTTTATTTACCTATGGGGTTGGTGATTCCTTATAAGTTGGTACTTGCTAAAGGACTAGTTGAGTTGGTATTTGACTAGTGAGGGGTTGGTGCTCCTTGTGGCATTAGTGCCTCACTAAATATTGATTAATTTATTATATGAATTTATTAATATATATATATATATATATATATATATATATATATATATATATATATATATATATATATATATATATATATATATATATTTTTTTTTTTTTTCCCCCATGAGGGTTTCCCACATATCTCTTGTGTTCTTATGTTATATGCTTTAATAGATGCTTGTTTATGCATTGGTTAATGAATGTATGTGAATTAATGATTCATAGATGATAAGTGAAATTGAATGATATTTTTAAGGGAAATAATTCACCCCAATTCTTATTAATTTTAATTCCAACATATTCAAGTCCCCAAAATTATTTACTAAAATAGGAATTCCACCACTGATGACATGAATGACCATTAAAAAAATTTAAATCTAATGAAAAATAACCAACCTATACCCATGAACAACACCAATAAAAATAATAATATAAGTGTTAGGGACCAAAAACCTTCACTTTTATTTCACTCATTTAAATTCAATCGACTTCTACCCCAAAACATACAGTATCTGAACCAAAATTAGAACCAATTTCAACATCAAAACCAATTTTAACATGTTGAGAAATTTACATAGTTCTAGAACCAGCCCTATTATCAAAGGAATATTTGTAGACACTATTTATAAATTATATATCACCTTAGTCTTACACACTTATAAAATACATATTATGGATGCAAATTTAGCTTATAGATCCTTCCTATTATCAAAAGTATCACATACACTATCTCTATATTCTAAATTTATTATATCTTAGTCTAACCAATATTATCATGATTACTTAGACCTTATATAATAGTCATAATGTTATAAACATACTTATATTCTATTTATACAAGTTCTAGACATGTGCCTTTTTTCTATTTTCTTGAAGACTTACATCCCAATAAGATGCATAAGTCAATGCAAGTTTCCTACCCCAACACAAGTGTCCATTGCCCTAAAGTCATCTAATTTACAAATGAAATATACTCCTATGGTTGGCCTAAGTGATTTAATACAAGATATTCTCCACAAGTATTGGTATAAATACATGATAAATAATCATTCATTCCTAACCTATCATAGACCAAACAACTCACAAGGAAACTTACCAAAGGCATTAAATAAAGCACTCAAGTGATAAAATCCTCCTTATTTCTGCTTGTTTCCATATTAGTCATAGGGATAACATATATATAGGTATAAATTAATGAACAAGCATCCCATGAGACAAATTTTCCAAGTTACAAGATAGGTCACTATGTGTACTTACTTATCACATATTGAATCCTTATGCACACACAAGCCAACATGTATATGAGAAATACATAGTTATGAGGTCCTCTTCAGAGTATTAGATATGTAGGCAATGTTCATTTATAAAGGGGTTTTTGGGGTAGTGTAACACTATGTTACAACTTACCCATATTTCCCATAGACATTATGAAGATGAAGAACTAGGGTTTTGATATTTGACAAGGAACAACAAACCATGATCAAGGTCTGAGCACATAAGAGCCAAGGTGACATAGAACCAAGAATATTTTAAGTGGTTACATTTATATCTAATAGGTATTCCATATAAGATACATATGTCCAATTTAGATAGAATCATCAACATATCTATCTAAGGTTGATGCAAATTTTTGAGGTCACATAAGTGCCTAATATAGAATGTGACAAATGATATAGAATCCACTTCTAGTCTGATTCCTTTTTTATTTTAGATCTGTATTTTTATTAGCATTAGAACCATATAAAATATTATTTTCACTATCATTGTAACATATAACTTATCTTTAATTTATATTTTTATCATATCTCAACATATTAATTTTAGTATATGTTTATTTGAGTTTGAAAAATAATTGTCTTACTATAAATATAGTCTACTATATTTGTTCCCTAGACTATCTCTACTCCCTTAACCCTATATTCCGTAATATAGATTTTATGGTTAAACATTTGGTGAAACTAATCTATATGAATGAATTTTTTGATTCCTAGGTCTTTTAGTTAGCTAGGGTTTTAGATTTTTATACTTTATAATTTCATGCTTATATTATTTTTCATACAACCTAGGCATAGCCTTAGATTGGTAGGTGTGCCTATTAAACACATTTATCTTCCTCTCATACCACCTCATATGCCTCAAACTAATGAAGGGACTAATATTGTGGTCCATGATGATATAAATGTTGAGAATGAAAAACATACTTATGAGGTTATCATAGAAGAAGATTTTGATAATGAAAATCATGATTCCAATGTAGGCTCAATAGTGACTTTGATCATGGGGCATGATCTTTCCACCTTTTTTTATATGATTATAATTTTACTTTATAATTGTTTATTTTAATATAGATACATTCTTGAATCATAACATAAAATCACGAGTCTAATGAAACCAAAGAACATGATCAAATAGATCATGAGAAAGTGCAAACAATTACATTGTATAATGAGCATATTCATCAAAACCCTAAAGATCTTGATGAAATCCTAAGAACCCTATTATAAAATAAAAAATAAAAAATCACAGATGCACAAGTAGGTTAATATATTGATCATGTTATTAGAGCTATGGGTCATCCATATATAAAAAAACCCTCCCATTGATCACATCACCACTTCATACTTCTAATGGGGGCATGTGATATGAATTATAACCTTTATTCCCTAAAACTATTATGGCCACATATTACATGGGAAACATTAATACTTCAACTGATTTTCGGTTTCAATGCCTATATCTAATCAACCTATGAGTAAACATCCTTTGGTGACTTATCAAATATCCAACCTTGAATACCAATAAATTAAAGATATTGTCCAAACCATAAAACTTTTTCAATCTAAGGTCACAAATATTAAAATAAATTCTATGAAATCACCTTATGATATTGATTCACAATAGGTGTTGCATGATCCTCTTGAACCAAATATATATTTTCACCCCTTATCAACTTATTTTGTTACACCTAAGTTAACATTTTATGATGGAAAGGATGATCCTACACAACATCTTCAATATTTTATGTGGCATGCCTTGATTATACCTCTAATGATAAAAGTTTTACCGAATTATTTCCAAGGGGCTTAAAAGACTATACCTTTAAGGTGGTTTTATGATTTACCAACCCATTATATAAATGCATTCAAACCTCTTTTAAACTATTTTTTGGCACACTTCTATATAAATATAACTAAAAAGGTTTCATATGCCTAAATTATAAAAATTAAACAATGAACTATTAAACCAATTAATAAAAATGTTTTTCTATATAATACAATGTTAGCTAAAATGACAAATCCTATGGCAGATAAAGAGATTCTAGACATATTCAAAAAAAGTTTTCGTACTCCTTTCCATGAGTCTATTTTCATAAAAAAATTCAAATCTTTTGATGCCATATTATTTGTGATTTTTAAATGAAACTTATCATATTGAAAAAACTCAAGCATGCAACAAACACACAAACTAAATCTACATCTAATACCAAGTTTACAATGAAACCAGGTTACATGGTAAAGGATCCTAAACCTAAAAAATAAACAATTACCATGGTTAATGTGGTGTCACAACAAACTAATTGGCTTATCTTATCCAATTAACCATGGAGATAATTTACACACTTACCTAAGTCTATCACTTCATTACTCTTGTGGCTTATATAGTATCACCTCATTTATCTCCATCATCCTATAGAGGTTGATATGCATAGACCTGTACCCAAATTATATGATGAGAATTATTATTATGGTTATCAATAAGGTCTCGATATTAATATGAATAGATGTTTTACCTTGAATAATAAGATACAATACTTCATCGATGACCAAAATATTAAACTTGATGATCCTCTAAAGGAATCAAGTTCACAACCTGGTGATCACTAGAACATAAAAATATTTAAAAATCCTTTACAAAAAAATTCTAAGGAGGACCTAGAGGTGCAAATGGCATATAATTTACATGCTCCTCCATCACATTATGACCATCCATTTGATGGAATTATTGGCACTTATACGTAACATACACCTACCATGGCTCAAATATCTTTTATTACTTTTGATGATAGTGAGATTTGGGACAATGACTCTGATATTCATTCCTTATTCATTAAAACATACCTTAATCACCATCGTATAAAGAATTCTATGATTTATAATGGTGAAAGTGAAAACATTTGTACCATGACATTAATTATGCATTTGGGTTATACAAAGATTGATTTACATCCTTTAACCATATTAGTTAGAGCATTTGATGGGACCTCACAATAGATTATTGGTGAGATTAAATTACCTTTATAGGTATGTCCTACACATGTGGTTACTACATTATTAGTTATACCTTGTATGAGTGTTTTTGATATGTTATTTAGATGACCATAGATACATATACTTTGAGAAGTACCTTTTATAGTGCATGGGTATGTTAAATAAATTCATTCCAATCAAGTAATTAGAGTTTTTACAATTATATATGAACATACAATTGAATAAGATAAATTTAAACCTAGGTAGTTAGTTATAAAACCCACTAAGGTTAATCCTCCATAAAAGGATAAGTAATAGGAAATCCCATTTCCTAAAAAACTAGTAGTGTAGAGACCATTACATCAGAGATTCATAATGGGTTCCATGGAGTCCTCATCTAATACACACCATATTTAGGATTTAAATCACCTAAAGTTTTTCCTATTTTAAATAAACCATAAAAAAATCAACAATTGGTTCCACAAACCCCCATTACTTCTATTATTTCTTCATGACTATAGAGACCTATTATACATACATAGAGCATTAAATATCCTAAAATTCAAAAATATTTTCAACATTCACATGTTCTATTATCTCCTTAACATATATATTTTTGGTTACATGTTGGTAAATAACATATAATTAATTTCTATATACATGTATTTCATGTATCCTTTGATTTTGATATAGGTATATACAGATACATGGTCTATGCACTTTCAGATGTTGGGCCTTCCCTCTACTCATGTCATTTGGAAATTCTAGGAATCCACTTATTTTATTATGAGAAATATATGCTATATTATTATATAATCACTTTAAATTATCATGTTTTATATTATGTACTTAAGCATGCCTTTATCCATGATTATATCTTTCGTAGTGTACTTGATATGTTATGTACTTAACATTTTTTGCTAACACATATTACCCATGGTATAGTATGTTATATTACTCTAGTTACTTATTTTATATGTTTTAATTTATGAAATTATATGATTTTTTTTGTCTTGGTTGTTAGATAATTTGAATATGCTTTATTAATTGTAGCCCCCATGCTTATGTTTTCCTATTGTGACATTTATATATGTCAAGGTTTGTTGTATGTTAAAATTTAAATATGTCATTCCTTTGTTTTTAGACATTTAAATAAGTCCATTTCAATTTTTTGACATTTAAACATGACCTTTTTGAGCTCTCCTTGGACCATTATCATTTTATTTTATTTTGAGTGCTCTTATGTGTGTACCTGATTGATTGTCGATCTTGTACTTTTACTATCTAGGCATTTACATGATTCACATCATGCATCTTATAATTTGATGTGATAACATTATTTATGATTAAATTATATATCTATTTAAACATAAATATATATTTTGGAATCTAGCGTTAAAGGGGTAAAGACAACATAGGGCACAAGGATCCTAGACTATATCTAAAGTAGGCCAATTAATTTTAAAACTTATATAAACATATAGTAAATCTATTATAATAAGATATGATAAAGATAAAAAGTACAAATATGATAGATATTTAAATGATAATTAAAAAAAGAAACTTAGCTATTTTTTATGTTGATAAAAATTTGGATATGGAATAGGAAGAAAGTACATTGGATCCAAATTCTAGATTAGTCACCTGATTCTATAAATAGTAAATCTATATTGTAGACACTTGTATTGACCTAGGATTTTTGAATCAATTATTCTATCTAACTTGGTTATAGGTGTCCAGTAAAAAATACTTATTGAAACTAGATGCGAACACCTAGATGCTTCTAGGTTTTATGTCATATTCACTCTAGTGCATTCACATCTACATCATGGATTATCATTCCTTATAAAATAATAAAAACATTAGCTCTTCATTTTCATAGTGGATATGGGAAACATAGGTTAGTAGGCATATGGTGTCGAGCTACCTCAAATACCCCTCTATTAATAAATGTATCCTACATAGCCAATAATTTGAATTGGGCCTTAGACATTTGTAGTTCTCCCTACATGTTAGATTTTGTGTATATCATGCAATGTGTGATAATCAAGTATAACAATGTCCTATATTGTAGCTTGGTAAATGTGGCTCATAGAATTATACTTCAATAATCTAGACCTATAGATGTGTTATCACTATGAATTATATATAAATAATAAAAAATAGGGAAGATTATCTCATTGAGTGCTTGACTAAATTCCTTTGGTAAGTTTCCTTATGAATAGGTAAGAAGTTACTAGGTGAAAAATGAATGAGGATTGATCTTGTATTCATAAAAATCCCTTCGGAGAATATATCTTATTAAATCACTTAGGAATAAATTTAGGATATGTTTTATTTTCAAATTTGATGACTTTAAGGCATTAAACACTTGCATTGGGATAAGATATTAGCATCAATGTAGTTATCTGACTAAGAAGCAAGTGTCTTGGTAACTAAAAGATAGCCACATGTCTATAACTTGAATATATAGATGATAAGTAGGCTTATAACATTTTGAGTATGATATAAGCTTTGAGTCATCATAATAACATTGGTCAAACTATGAGATAAGTATTAAACATAGAGAGATAGTGTATGCAAGCCTTCTAATAGTAAGAAAAGGGTCTAAAATTTAAATTTACATCTATAATATGTATTCTCTAAGTGTACAATATTGAGATGCTATATAATTCAAAAATAATATCTATATTTACCCCTAATCTAGTAATTAAATTTTTAATTTAGAGGAAAATAAATGCTTACCAAGGTGTGTATAACACACCGTACCTTTGCTTGAGTCTAACTAGAGTTATTTATTAGTGACTGACCTAAAACAAGAGTATGTTGTAATATACAATCAGTGCATATAATCTGAAATTAAAAACATTTAAATGGTTGAAATTGAAAGAGAGCAAGGTTTAAGAGAATACCTATGTGTCGATGCAACCACCTTACCTTTTGGAAATTTTATTTGAAGAGATGTATCATTATGAATCATTAGAGATGTGTATACGACAAATATAAAACATGTAAAATACATATATATAAAGAGGTAGAGAGATATTGGAGGACACATGCCCCCAACTTTGGAGAAAAGGTGAGTTTCCACTCAATAGTTGAGATAAGATAAACTATGAAACCTGATCATAATTATGACCTAGTGAGCATGAGTGAACCAAGTCAACTAAAACTATAAACTAGTGATGCTGAATGATGTAATTAAGTGAAACCTGTTAAATTTTCAATATTGAGTGATTTAATCACCTTAGCCATACCAAAAATGAACTAATTAGTGTAGTATATTGGCTCAATATAGTCTATACAATCCTAATGTGGTGGGTGATGATAGTCCATAAAAGCATTTAAAATTTAAAAGATGATTTGAATTTGAAAAAAATAGGTTATATTTGCATATCATATGCACCTTAGATATGTCTCATGCTGAAATTGTGTATAACAATGGTACTAATATATAGAATTGTACCACAAATATGTATTTGAATCATATAACTATGTAATTTAGCCAATTTGAAAACTATATAAGCATGGATAACATCTTCATAAAAAATTCCCCAAATATAATATGAAATTAATAATTATTTTAAGTATGGAGAACATGTTTCTAAAACATGTCCCCATTGTATGTCTAAAATTGAGACTAGTGTATGTGTGGAGAACAAGTTTCCAAAACATGCCTCCATTATAATATGAGTCTAGTAAACTATGAAAAATGTGGAATCCATGCCTATATGACATGCCTCCACTATAATCTGAGTCTGGTGAACTATGAAAAAAATTATAATCCATGCCTCTATGGCATGCCCCCAATAATATGCCCCCTATTTTGAGGTGAGGGGAAGTATAAACTAGTATTCACCTTGCCTTAAAAAGATAATATAATTATATAATCTATGTATAAACCAAGTATCATATAGAATGAAAATGTCTAGGTAGATATTAAATGAAATAAAATTAGGATGGATCTATAAATTATCATACCTAGTGAATTACAAGCTTGGATAAGATAATATTACCAAACAATTCATTGGATAACTATTTATATCAGGACATGACCAATTCAGATCTTCTAAAATTGAATAAGGAATCTCTTACCACATAATTATAAAGGAGAGGTTTATAAAGTGTTTATTAAAATGATAATATTAAATAACCCTAGCTAGACCTAAAATAAATCTAATATAGTGCTCACTAAATCTTGTGGAACAAAGGGGAATAATTAACAAACAAAATAAAACATGCATAAAGAACTCTACTCAATTTAATGTAGAGGTAAACCAAGAAAGGAGTAAAACATTCATCCTATTAATTTTTGAAATATATATCTACCAAATTAAAGAGTAGAAGTTATGAATAATTACATTGAATTGAATATGTAATGCCTCAATATTTCCCTTAGCCAATGGTGCTTTGCAAGAGGTTATTGTGTCTTTGTAAGGATCACACTATAAAAATCATCTCTAAGCTAAAAGACTTTTATTTTTCATCTAATAATTTCCCACAAGATAATATTATTTCCATAAAAGGAAAAACCCTAATCAATGACTCCTTAAGTGTATAAATAATAGAATTTTGAGCTATAACAATTCAAAAATGAATGTTTATCTCTTAGAAATGAAGTGAAGGGGGTATTTATATCCAAGGATTGATCCTAAACCCTCCCATGAATTTTTTTGATAAGGTTAGATAAGTTGATCTTGTTATGTGAGAAATATATCCATTAGGTTAGTTGGGCTGATAGAATTTTGTAATGTGTGCTCAAGTCCTAAAAAAATTGACTAGTCAAACATAGTAAAAAAATAAAGAAAATGAGTATATCCTTAGTCAGGGGATATTTATAAGGATAATTACTTAGAGGAGTGGATAAAGGGGTTTTAATTAATAAGGAATTTATATAAATCTAACTTGTAGTTGTTTTACATAATGATATGGGGGCCAACAATCTTTTTAAGCACCACAGGTCTGCCCACCCATTTCTTGGTGCACCTTTTAAAGCATGCAATCAAAGAGATTGAAAATTGATAAGTTCCTATAATAGAAAATGTAATTAAATGATAAGGTTTGAAAATATTATGTGTATACATATGCCCCAATCAAATATCATCACATGCAATAAAATTTTAACATGGGATGGTGCATTGTGAAAGAAAATAATAATTCACAATGTTGAGCTAATAATTTACATCAAAAAGTATAAATTGTAAATTTGAAATTGAAATGACAAATATAAATTTTTGAAAATAAGTTAAGTATCATAGACATACATTAACTCACCTTTACCATTTAATGTTTGTCTAATGTATTTGTAGTCTTGATCATGGAGGGTGTATTAACTACTTTGGATAAACCCTAATGATAAAAAACTAAAGAGCAAAAATAAATAATCGCAAGGAAATTGAAATAAATTAACTTTATAGAAATGAATAATTAACTTAGAAAAATGGTAAGATAGAATTTGAAATGCTAAGTTAGAATGAAAATACAAAGGAATAATGGATAAAATGAGATTAAATCAGGTAATCAAAAATCTAAATCTACTAAATGACTGACAAACTCAAATAATATGTACCTTAAGTAAGAAAATTAATAAACCATATCAATCCAAGGACACATGAAATTGAAATAATAAATCTAACATCAATGTAAAATAAGTAAAAATCCATACTTAAATAAATAAGGAAAAATAACATAAAGTAAAATAACATTTCAATGAATGAGAAGTCACAACGAAAGCTCAATAATGAAAAAAATGAATATAAAATGGAATGAAATTATCTAGAAAAAGGGTGAGAAACAAAACTCAAATTTTTTAAATATAACCAAGTAAATCTAATAAGGATAAGGAAATGGCTTATTAAAGTAATGCATAGTCACTCAAAGAGATAGCTTCTATTCTTAAGATAGATTAAACCAAAAGAAACTTATTATGAGCATGTTTGAGAAGAGATGAAGAATAGGGAATATAGAAGTTGAAAAATAGATTTAGAAACAAATTTTCATATAAATAAGGATTATGAAATGGGTGGTGGGGAAAACAAAGGTGGTACCAAGGTAGAAAATATTTATAAAAAAAAGACACTCAAATCAATTTAACAAAAGAAGAAGATTTTTGACATTAAGGAATCTAGATGACTTGCCTTAACCACATAATTTTGGGTTATTTAGTGAAGTATAAATATTATCCCATGAAGGTTATATGCATGAAAATTAAAATGGGCCTACTTTTTGACAATGTGTTCACCATTCCTTGGGACCCCTTACCAATTCATCAATCTAATATGAATATTGGGTTCTTGTGATAGAAATTAGGTAAAAATGTGGAAAATTTTAAGACCTTTATTCCCAGTCTACTGGCCTACCACATCCTAATGGACCTCAACTCTATGATTAGGTCAAGTGTGGAATTTGATCTTTGACTAAAATAGGATATGTGCTTGATAATAACATATTTTTGTATGATTTTGAATTTTGATTTTATAGATTAATTTTTATAATTACCTTTTGTTTGAAATTATAATATTTAATTAAGACAGCCTAACAGGATTCTAAGGCCTAATAAAATCACTCTTACTCATAATATCATATCTTGATGATAATAAATTATATTATTTTTATTATCAAGGATGAATTAAAAATTTATAATAAAAATACAAGAGATAAATTGATTCAACTAAAGTCAAAGGAGTTTCATAAATGTAATATATTAACTCTACATTCCACATTTCATATTATAAATTCAATAATAGGTACGCAATATATAAGAAAGGGAGAGTGGGATAAATAACCCATAGTGGGTATGTCAACATTATGTGGACACACCAAAGTGGGAAACAAAGTGGTAGGCATACCATAGTGGAGTACAGTCCACTCATAGTGGAGTGACTAGATTGTGTACTAAACATGTATAAATCATTAAGCATATAATTATGCACTAAACATGTGTGAACATAATAAGTAATATTAAAGTGAAGAAGTGTTGTTAGACCCCAAAGTTTGGATATTTATTTTGGTATTTTGGTGTGAAACCAAAAGGTGTGTAAGGAGCATAGTGTAGAAAAACTATGGTGTGAAACTAGACTAGCACAGAATCACCATGGCACAAAACCAGTGAGGTGTGAAAGGACAAGGGTGCAAAAACACCAACATGAGAAGACCCAAATAAAGAAGAGAATTAACCATGAGAAACCCAAGAGAATAAGACCTAGGATAATAATAGACTTGGGGAGTGCATTGGAAGTGGTAGATGGTAAGGAATGATTCTCAAGGGTCACCTAGACCTTATCCATCAAGAGTTTTACACTAGCTTGCAAAGACATAGGCACATGGCAACAAGGATTTAGCATAGAATAGGTATATAGGGGGTGAAAATGCCTAGATCCTTAGGAGAAACTAATTATTAGACTACCATGAATCTCAATTCATAAAGAGTTCATTGGAAAAATACTCATTTAATTTATGTTGTAACTACTTGGTCAGGAAAAAACAAGTATAAATACCCTTATATGAAAGCATTTTAAGGTGATAGATTTTGGATATCATTTTGCTGAAGCACAATCTATAATTATGAATTTTATACTCAATTCTGATGTTCATGTTCCAATTATATTATAATTTCATCTAAGGTAGGTTTGAATTGAGTACTTATAGTTTTAACTTAATATAAGTTCTATGTAAATCTTTACTTTTTTTAGTAACAAGCTCTAAACTTCATGGCACTTATTTGAATAATTATGGTTTTTGAGCACAATGATACTAGAATCAAAGTAATGTATCTCTTTTTATATGTAACATCTAATTAAATACAATTTTTAACCCAAAAAATATGATTGATATGTTACTATGCAATATAACCCATAGGAATTGATCTCTAGTTGCATGCTGGGGTGAGCGCATAAGACCATAGTCTTGCATGAAGGGATAATGTGCTAGCTCATTGGGGCTACACTTTTGTGTTAGAAACATTATTAATAATAAATACCCAACATTCTAGTTATGTTGTTGGGACCCATAGTGCTTGTTACATAGTAATGGAATATGCTTGAAAGTATCACCCTTAAAAGTATTGAGTAATGGATTACTTGGGTTGAGGATAATTTTGTGGTTCCATACCTTAGACTAAGATTTTATACACATTATTGGGTAGAATAAAATATCTACAGTGTTTTATAAGAAACTTTCTTTGTTGAAATCTGAGTTCATTTGCATACTTGGATATCTACTTATACTCTAGGATGATCATGAAACTTTGGGAGAAGACAGTCTTGGATGTTAGAATGACAAATAACTTTAGCATGACTTGGAACACCATGGACATGATATGTTAACATTTGGTGGAGAGGAGTGTTGAATATCTACATTCTAGAGTATGTTGTAACTACCTATTCTTGTCTTGAAAAATCCAAGTTTTAGTTCCTTAGATAACTCTATGGATGATATATTATACATTTATCATTATAAATCAAGAAGTTGTTTATTGACTGCAAGCTTGAAACTATGTCAATGGAGAGATAAATCCATATTTACATGAGCCACCCATTTTGAAGGGGAATAGAAAAGAGTTGGTAAATGATTTTAGGTTTAGAATTGTATCAAATCAGTAGGCATTATGAAAGTGAAAATATAGTGAGGCTTGATAGAGGATCATAGGAGTAAGTGGCACATGAAGGGACATGGAGAACTTAGGAAGTGTTATTAGGATCTGTAGGGAAGTAAAAAAACATAAATAAGACCCCATCACTTTCAAACCATGCCCCATGCCACATTTATCTTATGAATGAGAAACTAGTTGGACAATAGAAAATGAAGAACCAAGTTTGAACCTACCAAGTTTCCCAACCATAGTACATGCTCATGATTTTGAATCAAATAAATTACATATCTATAATAGGGATATAGATAGTATGGAATAAAAAATTTATCTTATAAGGTATATTATAACTGAGCCAATTGTAACTCATATAGACTTAACACTTTCTTTCCCTTTTCAAGGGAATTTCATGGCTTAATTTGGGATGCTTGGAGGACCTAACATTCAAAGTGGATAGAGTATGAGCCCAAATATTATTAATCAACTAGCTACCATGCCCCATGGCATGGGCATTATTGTTAGAGGCACTAAAGGTGGACTAGGAGGTGGCATGGGAGGAAGTGGTGGAATTCCCCCTCAAGGGATAGGCTTTACAAGTTCTCGACAACAGTTAGTGAAATCACCTCAGTTGCCAATAGTATATTATGAAATAATACTTCACCTATTTGAATATCAAGGAATAAATAATGTAGCTAAACATGTCTATAAGTGCAAACTTATTTGGAGGGCGTGAGGCATCACATTTTTTGAGTGAAAGGCCACACAATTCAAACTACACTTTTCAAGCAAGTGCATAAGTGGTATAGAAAGTTTCATCCTCACAAGTGGTGGTTGACTATGATTAGCTCAAAATGGCATTCCTTTAGGAATTTGACATTCCTAAATTTGAGCAACAAAGTACTTTTGTGTTATAAGATATAACATAGGAGCTCATTGAGAGTGTACATGAATATGATGTATGGTTTAAAACACTTATGTTAAAGCTATAATTTGAAATAAATGCTACTCAACATGCCCAATGGTTCATAGGAAGTTTATTACTTCCCTTTTTATTAACATTATCCTAAAATACCTTCACTAGCTCATGCAAATCTCTAGAAGTCACCCTTTGTGCTGAAGTTGTTGGTAATATTGACATTGGAATCAATCCTTTCATGGAAGCCTAAATAAATTCAACAGCATCACAACTTTAAAAATTAACTACAAATAATGCATATAAGACTTGTAATGGTATTTGGTGAACTGAATGTGAGTCTAAAGGATATAAATGAAGCAATTACCCATGTAAATTTTTTTGTGTTATACTAAAATAGTCATATGAAATTTGTCATTAAGAGCATGATGTATGCTCCTATCCTCTCTTATATCAAGACACACATACCAATGTGTATGAATATTATAAAATATGCAATGCCTACACCCATGACACAAATGACTATCAGTTGATTAGTGATATACATGAATCATGCATGTATGATACATGTCAAACCTTTGTATCCAATAATTAGGATAATGGTGGCTATCATGGTCAAGGTAGATGATGATGAGGTGGTAATTTTACACCAAGAACATGTTATAAGTGTGGATCTTCATATCAATATCAAATAGATCTATAGTTTACCCTACATGTACTTTTTGTAAAAAGTACCACTGGTTGGAAGAATGTCCTGACTTATACATGACCATCACTAAGAAGAGAAATGAAAAGGGTTTAGGTATGATTTGTATTGAGAAACCACACTGGCACATAATTCAAACACTCCAACAACTCAACAATTTAATATCACTATGCATTATAGAGGATACTATATATCTACATCTACTCCTACTAAGCAGGTACTATGTGAAGAATCTTGAGCAAGGAAGCATCCTGTGCCCATCAATAGAAGGATGTAGTTCAAAACAATATGATACTAGTAAAATAACTACAAGGATAAATTCAATTTCTTAAGGACCAAGAAGAAATACAACCTACTAATATACAAAAGGAAATAGAGCCTCAAAACATGGCATGCGATGATTTCTAAGAGATTTGCAAGTGTATGTTGGACAAAGACATTATCTCATAACTAAAAATTTGGCTTATGAATTAGGTACAAGCAAAAAATAACTCTCAATCTCAAATGACTCAAAAAATTTAGGATCATCATTTAAATCATGGTCATCAGGAAGATACCCCTATTCCTCCTACCCCTCTAGAGGATAAAGAAATAATAGTGAATGTTGTTATCGAAGGTTGGGTAATTTAGGACATCTTAATTGACACTGGAACTAAAGTTAACATCCTCACTAATGATGCATGGTGTAAAATTGATAGTCCAATATTACAAACTTCATCACACATATGTTTATGGCTAACAAAACTTGTGTTCTACCAATTGGCATCCTCAAGAATGCAATAATGGATATCCTTAGAGTACCTTTCAAACCTAACTTTGAATTTATTGAGTTAGTGAGGCTGATCACTTCCCATCTCTATTGGGGTGACCTTGGTTTTATGAAAATAAATTAGACTTAATTTTTAAATAGTGCTACATCAATTTTGATAATTTTGATCAACATGTTGTTATTCCCCTGAATTAGATACATGGACCCCCATATGTAGAACCTATTAATTTGGATGAAGATATTAACCACATCTATAACGTCACTACCTAAGATGTTTGGAAAAGTGATCCTACTCCTAATGGAATCCTATGATGGATAGACACTCTATCCCTTTTTGATACTACAATCAATGCTTGTAATTTTTGGGTGCATGGTGACTATGACCTCATTAGAAGAGTGTGTAGTACCATTGGTAGTCAAGAGACCATTTTATGATAGTATAATAAATGTAATAGTGATATATGCACCCTTATAAAGACTCAATGCAACCCCTCATTTTCACAGACAAATGGAAGTTCATAACTTTATCTAGTGCCTTGAATAATTTTATCACTTTGATAATGATTGTATATGATCTTTGGTTCACCTTTTTTATGGTACAACTATAAGGTGGTGGTGAGACCATCATGAGAAAATTATATAGTGGGATCATGTATTTTATGCTTTGCATCACCAATTCCATCATGAAAATTAATTCAGGGGAATAATTAGCTATAGCAAAGTACAAGCACTTGAACCCCATATAGAGGCATGTGAATCAATTTGGAAAGCTGAAGAGTCTTACCTACCAAAGTAATTATTAGTACATGCGTTATATGTAACTTTTTTAACTTAGGCACAAGCATGGTATATTCATGAAGATTTCAATTTTAGCATCTATTAAAGGAAAACATGAACTCAACACTATCTAATTCCTCTCCAAGGATAGATTTGTGCCTTACTCTCCAAGCCATGCATGAATTAGTTATTAATGACCCTAGTCTCATTAAATAATGCTTGAGATATATACATAATGTAATATAAGAAGTTTTATATCTCTTCAATAAACCATCTGCGTAATGTGTTCCCACACCAAAACTAGTCCTTGATTAGGATTAACGTGAAGAGATACATATAGGAAAAATAGAAGCTAGTGTTTTAGGAGGAAGAAGGTTAAGGGTCCACCCCACTTGACCCTCTATAAAATCACTTGGACATCCTTATGGACTATGGAACATGATCTATTTGTGAAAATAGTCATAATACAAACCACCCTTACCCTAGGCTCATTCAAACTATTGAACACAACATTGACATATAGGAAGAACCAAAAATATCTACTATGGTAACTACTAGACTGACATAAAAGTTTCAAAGATATTTGAGTTGTTAAAAGAACACCAACATGTATTTCTAAAAAGATACAGTGAGATGAAATTTCAAACATCCATAGGTAAGATACATATTAAAATGGTTGATGGTGCTCAACTGGTCAATAAAAGGCCATATAGGATGAATCCTAATCTACGGGCATGTGTAAAAGTATAAATTAATAGTATATTGCATGCTAGATTAATCACCCCAATTGATGAATATAAGTGGGTCAATCATATGGTCATAAGTATAAATAAATATTGATTCATTTGAATTTAAATTTATTACCAAGTATTTAATGATTCTTACATCACTAATCCCTTCCCAACACCATTCACAAAGGAAATACTTAAAGGCATTACTAGGTGTGAAATATATACTTTCACATATGGATTTTTTGGGTACCCTCAGGTCCAAATCATCAAGGAAGATCAACCTAGGACTACATTTTCCATTAAATGGGGATCCTTCACATATACTATCATGCCTTTTGGGTTTAAGAATACACTATTTGTGTTCTCACGTATATATATTGAAGCCTTTAAGGATTTTATCCATCAATTTCTTCAAGTCTACTTAGATGATTAGATAGTTTATGGCTTGGTTGAGGACCATTAATCTAATCTATGGATCATGCTTGAGCATTACAAATCTAAATACTATCTATTTGGGTCACCTTTCTATGTTCTTCTAGGACATTATTTGTAAGGATGGACTTATAGTAGACCCAACAAAAGTATCTATCATCCTTCACCTTCCATCACCTAAGTCTTGGTGTGAGTTCCATGCCTTTATAAGACATACATGTTATTATAGGATATGAAAATATTGTCTTGCCTTTACAAGAACTCTTAAAACATAACAAACACTTCATATGGACTTACTCTTACTAAGAAGCCTCTAAGGCCTTAAAGGACAAAATGGTTATTACTCTGATCTTCTAGTTTCCTAACTAGATAAGCCTATTCCACATCTATGTTGATGATTTTATAATGGTAGCTAGATCAATACTTTCAAAACCAAATGAAGGTCACCTTGATCACCTGATCTAATTTTCTAGTAGGAAACTTACTTTAGCTAAGTGAAATCACACCACCACAAAGCATGAAGCATTATCAATGGTCTATACTCTAATTTTTTTTTGATAGTACTTATTGGTAACTAATTTTTTGTTTTATATAGGTCACAAATATTTAAATTACCTCATCAATAAACTTGTGTTTCATGGATACATTTGCTACTGGACAGTGTTATTTCAAGAATTTCAATTTTTAGTCATGGTCTAACCTAGAAAAATAAATTGTGGCCCTAATCACCTTTCATGGATTTATTTTGGAGAACCATCATGAAATATTAAAGATGACTTGATTGATGTTTGAATCTCTTATTTTACTCATGTACTTAAGGAGTTGGAAGATATCATAGCCTTTCTAACTACTAGCTCAATGCTCTACTGTTTAACTCTACAAGCCAAGAAATAACTCATAGTCTATGCCACACATTTTCATCTCATAGGATGGGACCTTTAAAATCTTGACCAAGATAAAATAATTTAGTGTTATTTCATGAAAAATGAGTATTATGGGGTACTCTAAGAATTTCATGAAGACTTTTTAGGTGGACACTATGATAGAGAGGCTACCATGCACAAGGTTCTGCTAGCCAAATTATGGCGGCCTACGCTCTTTCAATATGCTAAGATATATGTTTGGAAGTGTGATATTTGTTATCGTGTAGGAAAACTAAATTGCCAAGATGTCATACCCTTACATCCAATTCTATCTCAAGAACCATTTGAATAGTAGGCCATTGATTTTGTTGGCCCCATCAATCTAACTAAAACATGAATAGGTTCCCAGTATATCATCACAAAAATTGATTATCTCATGTGTTAGGTTGAATTTGTACCAAAAAGGGATTATAATGCTTCTACTACTATTAACTTCATTTAGAAACATATCATAACCCAGATTGAATGCCCACTAAGTTTTACTAGTGAGCATGGTACCCATTTCTTGAATGAAACTATTTGTATCTTATTTACTGAGTTTATGATTTTTCATCACAAAACAACACTATATAATCCACAAGCCAATCAAAATACTAAGGCCTTCAATAAAATATTAGGCATAACATTGATGAAAATTTGTAATATTAGATGAATTGATTTGGATGATAGAGTATCTACAGTACTATGGGCTTATAAAAAAACCTATAATCACTTGAAAAAGAACACACCATTTAATTTGGTATATATCAAAGAGGTAGTCTTACTAGTTGAGTTCTTGATACCATCTCTTCATATTTCATGCATTAGACAATTAAATGAGGTTTCATCCTTGAAGGTGCATATGGATACTTTATTACAGCTAGAGGAAGCCCATTCCCTTACTCATTAGAGTTAGGATGTGTAAAAGTGCAATTAGAAATCATGGTATGATCGACACATCAAGCATAAAACATTTACCCCTGAAATGGAATTTTTACTATATGAATCCAAGTTCACATGCCATTACATAAAAATTAAAATTCACTAGGATGTTCCTTTTTCATTCATAGCATTTGACCTATAATTCTTATTGATTACAAAATTTGGATGGCCAATTTCACCATAGTTATTATAATAGAAGCCAACTTTGGTTGTATTTCATCTCTGAATAGAAAAAAATTGTAATAATAAGGCTTATACCATTAGTTTATAATTTATTATTTTCAATAAAAATTCTTCCTTATTTCACATATCATTTATTTAATATAGAGTAGATTAAGTTTTGTACTTATATTTTTTATGGAGGACAAGAACATAGTTTAAGTTTAGGGTAAAAGTTATCTTCATTCATGGTTGAAGATAGACATCCAAGTTACTTAAGGCACAAAAGTTACTTAAGGTTCACAAGTTATTTAAGTCCCAAATTACATAAACCTAAGATAGGGTATTCCTACCAAATAGTTTGAAAATTCAAAATAAACAAGAATAATTGTCTTTGACTCTAAAGAAAAGTGCAAGAAACAACTATCTTCCACTTCAAAGGAAGGTGTGGATAGGACATATCATTAATGTGAAAAAATAGTGGTTATGAGAAATGTCCCAATGTCATGACAAGATAATATCATAAAATGCATTTATGGTGAGAAGTGATGGTTGAAGAATGATAGCAATTAAAATTGCATTAATGATGAAAATTGGTGGACAAAAGGAAAGGGAGTAATAAATATAGATTAACCCCCTCAAGCCTATAAAGAGACAAGTAATCTCATTTTTACATTTTACCTTTACTTTCATTTGTGATTACAAAGTTGAGAATAAAAAATACTAGAGTGATTCTAGAGTGAGTAAACAAGCATCATGAGTATATAAATAGGTATTGATCTGATCATCAATCTACATAATCAACACATAGGGTAAACTATAAAACATGACCTCAATAGGGATATATTTTAGTTATAGGTTGTAAGGGAAGATGTTTGCTATTAGAGGGTATTGAAGTAAGAAAAGTCAAATATGTCAACACATCAGTCATGTATTCCTTTGGGAACATTGGATGTCTATGCCTCAACCTTCAATATCCTTAGAGGGTGATTTGGCCTAAGAAGAATGCCTTAAATAATGATCCATTTCTGATGATACCAGAGGAAGAGGAAGCACTTGGGGAGAAGTAATATTCACTAGAGAAAAAACACCTAAAGAACATGTACAATGCACAAAAAAGAAGGTAGTATGGCCTACCAAGAAAATAATACACAATCATCTCCACCCCCACCATTTATTATCAAATAAATGCATTACCTAGAGATGGTGATACATGTGGAGAAGTAGGTATCAAAGGTACCCACTTGAATAATTTTTTATTACAATCATTGTCAACTAGGGAATGAGGTTGAGTTGCAAAATGACTACTGGGTTGAGTACCAGAACACCAAGAACCAATTAGTGTATGATCTCAATATCTTCAATGATTTGGATGCTATGGGGTTATTTCAATTATTCAATTTTCCTTACTTTACAAAACCCATGTAGGCAATCAAGTTCCTACTCTTATGCATCCACTTCAATAGGTGTATCATGAAGATCACACTTGAAAGGATAAACAAGGTGTTAGGGCTGAAGTGTTCGATATTGGATGTAGAATATGACTTGGGGGACACTAATGAGATTAGAAAGATAGATATAACACTAATTTATAAAAATTATGGCCACACCATCGCACATCAATAACCTACAGGATCTTTCCCTCTAGGTTGTGGTGCACATCATAATAACCAAGATCAATGGCACCGATCATTGGAAATAGGTAGATATATCCACCTCTATATCTCCCAAAAAGTTATTAAGGGATTAAGTTATAATTAGGATATGTACTTTAGGTAAAAAATCATTGAGGATATGGAGAAGACCCATCAAATACATGAGCATAGGTTTTCATGGGGAATATTTTTATTACTAATGGTTTTTAATGGGATTGATGTACCTGATTACACCATAAGAGTGCTAAAGTGGGCATACCCACCGAATAAAAAGTCCCTTGTTGAGTGATATAAGGCATTAACATGCCCAAGGTACATCACCCCCACATACAAAATAAAAATTAAGTCTTACTTTGATGGAATAAAGGAGGCATTCAGGAATGAATGACACATTCCAAGAAACTTTCCTACCTTGGCCAGTGAGAAATCTTAGTTTGTTATGAAGAAGCACTTCTCATTGGTGCACTTTATAATGGTCCCTTCAATAGAAATCTCTATGTGGCTAAATCTACCTTATGCATTTTTAGTGTGTTACTTCATAAACTTAGTGAACCACATGTATGATACAAATTCTATCACTTTGGAGGTAGATAGAGTTAACTTAGATTTTCACACTCTCTAGAAGATGTACATATATCTAGGAATGAATTCTTATAGGAAGAATAAGGAGACTAACCAAACTAACACCAAGGTCAAATAAATATTAGTGGGAAAATAGGTGCATAATCTATCTTACATGCTATATCCCAGGAATAAGAGTTCAAAGGGTTTAGAATAACATGAGAAAATTTCCCACCAGTACCTCCTCTGACAAATAAGTAGTAGGCCAGGCACGATGATAGCACAACATCATAGCATGTTCCTCCAAAATGGAAAAATAATACCCAAGCACCATAGCCTATCCCTTTTCCACCTAAACCTTCTCCTCCTCAAACTTCTCCTCCTTGACCTTCTCCACCTAAAGTTCCACCTCTGTAGGTTCCTCCATCCCCACTTCTCCTCCAAACATTCTTCCACATCTGCCTTCACCTCCTAAGATAACTTCATATGCCATTAGGGGATATACCACAAAAAAACCTATAGAAAGAACAAGTGTAATAATAACCTATAATCCAAAATGAATCTAACTTTTATTCCAAAAAGATACCCTCCCTAGTGCAATAGGAGGAGGCCACCTTTGAAGACTCACCATTGGACATTAGGGGTCCATGTGGTGAAGAGGGAGATGGTGAAGATCATTTGATGAGTGGAATGGCTATCAATAAAACTTATTTAGCTACCTATATAGAGGTTGAGATATTGGAGCACAACATAAATAAATGGAAGGAGTTGGCCAAGTTTGAGGATGAACCTTCCATTGATGCATCCACCAATATGTGCATCTAGTATCACATGGGCACCCCTAACAGGATGGTATACTTAGGGCCACACTTCCTTCCCTAAGATTTAACCCTTGATACAAGGTGGTATATGTCCTTCATGTTGGACATGTATAATGAGTAACACTATTTTGAGCTCCCTAAAGATAGCTTCCTCATAGGTCCTTAAGCTCTAGCACTACCAAAACCGCTATGGGTTAATCCCCAAAAGATCACCCCTCTATAAGCTAGCACTAAATTTTGAAGATGGATTTGGAAGTCATGTACCAAAATATAATGTCAAACTCTAATGCATGTGATACAAATAAGAAACATGGCCAAGTGGTGGCCATGTATGAAAATAAAGTTTCCACCCAGAGGGCACTCATAAGATAAGTGGCTGATTTAAAATAGAAAGTAAAGGAGGCCACAAAGGCCAAGGTTAAAATGTTGAATCTGTGCAAGTTAATTTTGGGTCAAGAACAAACACTAACAGATGGAGTGCCTCTCAATGGGGATGCCATAAATAAATTAGAGTACTTAGTAAATATCCTTTTGAATTATTGTAAAGAGCAACTCATATTGAGGAATGAGGTACTGGTATTAGTGAAGTATTTCACCA
>JARHVA010005827.1:1047500-1088594 GCA_037957365.1 Torreya grandis | reverse complement strand
CTAGTTCTTATCCCACACTTACTACCATCTCTATGCCTATAGTAGATCATGTGATACATGTTATCACCCAAGTTTATAAAGATAGATAGGTTGATTACACCCATGGCTATAGCTTTATCACTCAGGTTAACACCTCTTCTAATATAGTTTTAGCTCCTATAGTAGTTATAGTTCTTCCTCTAGTTGAGATTTAGACATAATCAAGGCCTCCCTCACTAGAATAGAGAGTTCATATGCTTCCATGGAGGCCTCTCTTAGAGAGACCACTACATTAGTGATAGTTTTAGGACTCTAGATAGTTTCCAACTATAGTATTCATACCTAGGGTAGTATCATTGAGGTCTCATGCCTCTACACATAGAGCACATTTTTAGAGAGCTTCTTATACTACCAAATGTGCCCCTAATAACTTCATAATTATGTACACTTCTTAGAGTTATAGGGTAACCCCACAATTATTATCCACTACATAGATTTCAGAGCACTTATATCATACATAGCTTTTAGAGTCATAGTCTTATCCCTTCTATCATGATTCATGATCACACACAATCCCTCTCTTTGATATAAGACAACATGATAAGGAGTCTCTTATAAGACTCATCAGTTAGTGTCATTTCTTCTCATCTTACTTGTGAATAGTTTATTTTCACTTTCTTGTACATAGTTTCCTTATGATTACTTATACATATCTTATTTCAAAATACCAAAAATAATATAACATGTCAAAATAAAAAAAACATTCAAATAACTCAAAATACTTTTCAATTATATGAATTATCCATGCTTTACATTTAAACTACCATGTTAGACTTAAATTTTGCTATTTTATGCTATTATTTGTCAATTTATCTACATTACCATTCTTTACTTGATCTTATTTGAGTGTGCGGAGTGACACCTAGATCCTTGATTGCTTCTACCCATTGAGGGGGCATCCTAACTTTACATTTGATACATACATCGACATATCTACCCACCGGTGGCATCTTCTACATGACTACAACATCCAAGTTATGTAATTTATATAGCACACAATATAGTTATCATGTTAATGTACATTACTTACTAGCCTACATAGATTATTCTTTCAACACTCACTAGTATATAACATGTGTATTTCTTAGTATCTACCTAGTCTTGTACTACATGTTTTTCATACTTTCACTTCTTTATTTGATCATTTAGATGTGATAGTATTTCTAGTATTTACATGCCTTCCTTTCTTGCTTTGATTAGCTAGATGTGATTTCATTTCTTAGTTCATGTTTTATTAGTTATGTGTGCCTTAGGACATTTGCCAATGTCCTTTTCTTGTACTCTTGTATGTGATTTTGGCCCTCATGCCAATCTTTCATGTTTGAAATTGTATGCATATGTGGGAGTTTAAACATGTTTTATGCTTTTTTTCCTAGTTTGAGTGATAAGTGTCCATGTTCCTTGTTTGTTTGGCCCCTTGGTATCTTTTGTAAGCTTCTTGCCTTACGTGCTTATTTACTTATTTTCTTCTCTATTATTTTCAAAACCATGATCCACATCATGCATTATCTTGCCTTTTTGGATGCCATTATGGACATCATGCTTCATTCCTCCTTGACAACTAACAATATTTCTAGTTTTAGTTTAGTATACTGCACATGCTATTACATTATTGCATATATCTAGGCATACCCTTGTTAATCTAACAATCTATAATACAAAGTATAGTATATCTTGAGACATCTTTTATATTATCATTACTATATCATGTATTTCATATCATAAAACACTTGTAGGGATATTTTTTATGAGGGAAGTCATTATAGGGTCTTCATTCCTACCCTCAAAAGAGGGGGAAATAAATAGGAGTTTTGTCATAAAGATTAGAGCCATCTACCAATCAAGATTAGTTTTTAGAACACTTAAAATAAAATTCAAAATTCAAAACACATAGAACAAGCAAAAAAAAGGATGAACACAAAACAATCATAAAAAATAGTAAAAAATAAGATCACCCCATTCAGACTATAACACCCTACAATAAAGTGTCTACTTTTTGGCGCTCCTATCCAAATAGTTGAAAACATAATTTTTTTATAAATAGACATAAAGGTAAGGTTAATTAAAATCTTTTCAGATACAATATAGTTTAGATTGGTTAGATCCAGTATAATTTTACTCAAATTATATAGATATAGGGGGCATCATGCACAACATGATGGCTCTCACTTATAGTTTTTGATTGGGTAGTTGGTACAACTTCTAGATCAAAATACATGTTATAAACACTAGTGATTATGGGTCCATTTTGCCTTCTTTTATTTCTTGTTCATTGTATTAGATAGGTATTCTTAGTAATTACATGCCTTATTCCATCTACAGATGGTTGGCATCATTTTGGAGTTGATTTCATATAAGCCTAGTTCTTAGCTTTAGAGTGGCTTTCATACAAGCCTAATATCTACCATTCAGAGTGGCCAAAATTGGCCTAGTTATCAGTACACATTTGGATATCCATGCCACATAGACATATTATAGATCATTCATGGGCTTCATGAGCCATCTCATATGACACACATTCATACTAGTATCAGTTTATGGTTCACACTTAGTGGGAAATAATGGAGCCAAAGGACTAACTAACCTTTATTTTCTTATCCCACCTAATCATAAGGATTGGACACATAGTCTAAACATTTATTAATACATGCATGATCACATAGCTTCACTACATAGTGGGTGACAATGAAGCAAAAGGGTCAGCCTTTGTATTCTAGAGCCGCCATCAAAGAATTGGACACTTAGCTTCATTCATAATATTACTCTTGGTAAAACACATACTCAACATCACTCAACATTACTCAACATCACAATAGGTTTTGTATTAGTTTTTATACCTAGTGAGGTGTATTCATTCCTTTCTCTTCCTCTCTCTTTTACCTAGCCTTTATATATTCTTATTATAGACATAGTGTGTCTAGGAAGAACTGATCTACTCCTTTTTTTCTCTTGTATATTTATGCTTCATAATGTGCTTTCTTTATGCACACTTACTGTCACACATCTTCATGGGCTTCACCCTTGTAGGTATTTAGGTACATTGTCTATTTTTCCTTTATCCTAGTATTTTGCTTTGCTACATCACTAGAATAAAGGGGGGAAATGTAATCATATAAAATTTTGAAATTCATAATTTGAGTGTGGCTTACAACACCCCATCCATAGGTCCTTTTCACATTCTCTTGTGACCCTTATAGACACCTTTTTGCTCATTACCAGTCATTTTTAACCTTTTGAATGGTCATACCACTTCAACTAGATATTCCCCATGTTAATCTTGTTCCCCTAGGTCATGAGCCTTTAGGATAGAAGCACCCCATTTGGACTATAGCACCCGATAGAGAAGTGTCCCATTTTTTATGGTCCCATCCATTTTCACTTTGATCTCCAATGATCATTTTCATTTGGTCTTTATCCTTAATTAGGTTAGACTAGTATGAATACATCTAACCCATGACCAATTATTCCCTATAAAATCCCACTCAAAGCTCATTTATAAATAAGGTGACCAAACTTACAAATAAAGCTACAATACAAATAAAGCACTAAGACAAACCTCCCTATTCATTGCATACAATCACCCAAAATAGCTAAAAATCTACTCAAATACTCATACTAGTCCCTAACCACCTCAAACACTATCAATTTGGCATTTGCCTTCACATCACACTATTCCACAAAACACACTAAGTGGGAGAACTATATATAGCTTGATCCCTCTTCAGAGTAGTGGTATCTAAGCAGCATGCCCAAACAAAGGGGTGTGGATTGAAAATTTAGTATATATTTCACATTAACCCCCCTCTTTCTCAGGTTACTCAAATGTCATTTTATCAAACATGATGGAGGGTTAGGGTTTGAAGATAAAATCAGCTCCATAATGAGTTTCATCGATGACCAGTGCTTGATTTTTCACAAGCATGATCACACAAGCACAATGAAACTACACAAAAAAATTTAGATCTATATCATTAGTGTGGATAATAGTTGTAGGAATGGACCACAACATTGAACACTAAAGCATCCATTTTTTGGCATTCCTATCCTTTCACCCAATGACAACTAGATTTAGGTTTATGACACCTTCTTATTCTTGCACAACCATTTTCAACCTTTGTATGTCTTAGTCTATTTTCTAGCTAAGTTATATTTCTTCTTATTTATTATTATTTTTTATAAAGGTAAAAAAGCTAAATAGTTTCACAAATCAAGACTATATTTATTGTTATATTTTGTATTGATTTATTAATCTAGACCCTTAACTAAAATAGGAATAAAACTTCATTATTCCCAAATAAATTGAATCAGTTGGCACAAGTTTCTTATCCCTCACTAGTGTCATGGTTTATATTGCATTCAATACACAATAATAATGTCATTACAACAACTTAAAACCATTACATTGTCAATCATTTAATACATGTTTATTTACTTAAATAAAAAATAAGTTTTCATTAATCAATAAATATGTATCACAATGTATCTCATTTGTATCCTTGTCTCCTCTAAATAAATATGCCTATGAGTATAACACACACTCTGTGTGAAACCATGGTTAATATATCCCTATGCACCAAAAATATACCTATAATACTATATCATAATATATTTGTAAATGAGTTATAATCTAAGTTAAATATATAAACTTATTGATACCTATATTGAGTTACTATCAATACTAGATAGAATATGTGCCTTATTAGTTTCCTTAACAATACGCTTAGCTACATACATAACATCACCTTCAACTACATGAAGAATTATAGGATCAATAACAAGACAAAAATCTATTACCCCCTCTCCTATCCATAACATTTTCATATAAATTTAACTTGTGGGTAAGAAACATTAAGGATAAAGTGGTAACATAATCTATAATAAATGTTGTGTATCTATAAATATTTTGAATACACTTGATACAAATCCAATAGGAAGAATAACATGAGGTAAAGAGTTAGTAAGATATATATGTAAACATGTAATCAAATCAGTTTTACAATAAAACTTATGGAATTCAATAATAAAATTAAACATTGTCATTTGGTCTTTATAATTTTACATAAAGAGAAAATAAATTTTATATTTATGCCATAAAATATGGTAAAACATTACCACCACTCACATGTTGATCAAAACTATGCTAGGAGATCTCAAATTCTAGTCACAAGTGACATATGATGACAATATTATCATGTATCCTAATCATGTACACCATGAGTCTTGAGTTATGATATGTTCACCCCATTAGAAACTAAGTCTATCATATTAGATCCATAGTCGACACTATGGATAGTATCCTTAATGTATCCAATCAACAAAGATATAGGAATGTTATTATCAACTTTGATGATCTAGTAAGTGTGAAGTAAATCATTAGAAATAATATAAGAAATTGTGTGCATCTTAGTATACCAATAAAATAGATGTCACTAGGCAATACTATATGTGCCCTCACATAGGGATTTATTATGCCCCAACATCCCCCATTCTTAAATTTTCAAATAGGGACCCATTATTATCAGAAAATATTTATTAATGGTCTAAAGTAAACTTAGAATTCTAATATTGAGTTAATCCATGCAGCTTAAATTTCTTCTAGGTCTAATTTTACATTTCAAAAAGAAAGTAAAAGCTTGCTAATTATATGAAATGTTTCTATTTATCACCTTTAATTTTCATTTTGAATACTTATTCCAAGTTAAATTTACATATTTAATTAAATCATGAAGCTAAAAATGTGGTATTATAGTCATATTTACTTTCGTATGAATGCAAGGCTACTTTTAGGACTTAAAATTATCCACACTTGAATCTTGGGCTAAATTCTAGGCTACTCATCTACATCATTTTATAGGGCCAAAGTTCATCAAAATACTTTAGGTTTTTGATATCACACCATGTGGGAATAACTCAAATACCCACAATATTTCGTTCAACACTATGGCATATTTTCTTTGCCATAGTGCTTGAATTCCTAAGATCAAGACAAATTGTGAAATCATGTTAACTTGAAATCCCAAGAACTATTAATTAAAAATACACAGTAAATAGTCAAATAAATTTGGATAATTGAAAGTAATCCAAGTGTCATGATGCCATTCAATCATGATACAATTTGTATTCATAAAAATGTAAGTATTTTGAGTTCCCAAAGTCTTGATCTCATGCCACATGGTACAATCCTATTTTTCCAAAACTTGGAAAATCAAAATAGTTCAATGTATTAAAAGTTTCTGAGTAGTTGAGATCATGATAGGTGGAAAATATTGTTAACACAAAACCTTTTGGTTAAAGGTACATTATCATAGTTATGTTTTTGTTGGATCCACCAGGATTATCCATTGTCATCATCTTTGAATCATATAACTTGTTAGAGGAAGTTATAAAGGATAAACATAGAATAACCATAGAATACAAAGATCACACCACATGGAAACATATTAGCCACCTAAAATTTGTGGGAGGAAGTACATAGTTGATATTAAAAAGGCCTTAGATCCCTAAGACTATGTCATTTGGTAAAGTGTCATTAACTCGTAACCTATAAAACATACAAATCAAAATTATAAAGCTAAAGACCTCGAGTACATGAGATGAAGACAAGTGTCACAATCCCATAGATACATAACTAGAATGTAAATAAAGGATTTCATAGTTAGGTGAAAGGATGCTAATAAGAAAATGGAAACCTATTTAAAGGTGATTCCTAAGTACTTAGAGTTAATAAAAATTCGACACATGGTAAAAAATCATCCATCAAAGCTTACTATCAAATTCAAATCAAAATAAAAGATAATCTAAAATCCATTATTGAATTATTTTTTCACAAGCTATGGATTCAAGTGTTGATCTTATTTCAATATAGTCGAGATCCTAAAATATAAATCACATCACTATTGATCAACAAGATGAAAACTATGAATATGAGCTATTAAGCTATTAAAAGACTTAGTATTTCTAGTGAGGTTGTGAAATACTTTCATTCAACTTAAAAAGTTTCCTAAAGAGTTATATGATATAATAATGGCTTCATCATATGAGTATCTAACCTACCTCCCCCTCAATATTATATCATAGGAGGAATAGACATAGTCTATGATAAAGGGGTATTATATTCCCTCATTACTCTGCACTCTGGGATGAGGTGGAAAGCATAAAACCATATTCAGTCTAGAATTAATTGGATGAAGATACAAAGAAATATGTGAATGATTTTTTTCCAATAAAAATAATGGGATTACACAATGTATCAACTAAATAGAGGTAATTGCTTGTATTTAATTACTTTGAGATTTATTTTTGAATGACACAATTATTTGGTATTGTTTTCACTTTAGAGTATATATAAATATAATAGCTTATATTTATGGGGATGAATTTTAGATGTATTTGTGCCTTCTAGTTCCTAAAACAACTTATAAGAATGTTACATCTAATTTTGAGTTAGAACATAACATAGTATAAGGGAAACTAAAATAGTGACTGAAGAAAGGTTAGAAATTGAATATTCAAAATTTCAATTCCCTTAATTATTATAGTAATATTTATGTTAGGAATCAAAATCACCATGGTGTTAATAAATAGACTATAAGGATTATCTAACACCACATATGTGCATGCTGAATGGGTTCCCTTGTCAGGACGTCATTCTAACTTTTGATAAAATTATGGCACTCAATGAGGTCATTAGTGTTAGGCTCAGGGCACAAATGTTAAAAATTGATGAGAGGCCATTTGATGGTAATTTCTATATAATACCATATATAATACATGAAATTATGGGAATAGTTCACATAATCTGTGGCCAACTTTGGGTACCATCTATAGAATATGTAAACAATAGGTTCTACAATGATTATCACATGTTGCACATATATAGGTTCAAAAATGAAATAAAGATAATTATGGAGTATATTACCCACAATTTTACCATGTCATTTATGGTCATGTTATGCCCAAGATATTTGATAGTATAAGGAGAATAATTTAAAGGATGAGAGAGTATTGGTTATATCTTGATTGTACCATAATCGTGATAGAATGAACTATGGTATCTCTTTGTATTTACCACATTATGTTCTTGAAAAAGTATCAGAGTAGGAAATTTCACACCAAATATAAAATAATATGGATGAATACCTTAGTGACAAACACCATGGATATTATCATAAGATCCCTTTGAACATTGGCCAAATATAATACATAGCAACAAGGCATCTCAATTAATCGAGAAAATTTGTGGCCCATTATAGTGTAAAATAAGCACAATACTAGGATTGGGACCCTAGGGTCAAGTTATACCTAAAATACCTCAAAAATAATGGATTACATATCTCTTATGGCCATAGGAACTATGAGCATGACCCAATATTTATTAATATTGAATATGATTCAAAGGTGTACATCCACATGAATAAGAATAGAATGCCAATGGTGGTAGCATAGGCAATTCGACATGACCCATAAATTACAAAGAAATGGATAAATAAAATTGTAGAGGAAGAAAATAAAGTTGTAAACCATCAATATCCCCTACCACAAGACCCATCATATCTAGAGCACAATCATCCTTCCTTTCCAAAATAACAATAAGTTTGCCTATCAGATGAATATGACTCTTGAAGGGATATGGATCCTAAAATAAGAAATAAAATTTTTAAGGGGATTCTAGTACCTCAATTGGTGGAAAAAACATAACTCCTTATAGCAACTATAGAGATACAACTTATTTAAAGTACACAAGTACGATCATTTTCTCTAGCACCTTTGTCCCCATTGACTACTGATCAATAGGTAAGTCTCCCTACATTATTTCAAAATTATTTTGTAACAATGACCTCTATAATTCTAGCCTCAACATACCCATCATTTCCACTAATGCCTTATGCAATAATAATGCCTTCACCTTTTGCTTCCCCTATTCTTTATACTTTACTTCCACCTTCCACTTCTATAGTCTATTCATCCTCCACTACATCCACTTTAGGGAAAGTCCCCATGACTACTAATTCATCCATTTTCATTTATAAAATGAAGCCCAAGACTCCTCCAGTTTCACCTCCACATGTGCAACTAGAAGAAATACCTGAAGAAGGTCTATTCATCAGAGGGGTTCCTTTATATGAAGAATATAAGGAGGAAAAATAGTAATTAAAAGTTGAAGAAGAAATAATATATCCAAGTCAATTCTATGATAGTGATGAAGAAGACAAAATGTGGGTAGCTAAAGAAGAATGGGTGTCTAAAATAAACATTGAGCTTGATGAGATAGAATCATTTAATGAAACAAAAGATGAGGATGAAAATGAGGAGGATAAGGAATAAACTAGGTTAGGAAACACATAGATATTTAGAAAAGATGAAAAAGTGGAACATAATATAGAAATTGAAATAATAGATGCAAAATTTAAAGAAGTTGAGAAGGAAAATACTGATTCATTTGATACTAAATTATTAGAGGAATAAAAAACTTGGAGATGAATGATTAGAAATAGATGCAACCTCAAATCCAAGTATATCCCATGAAGCTACTTTTGTATAATCATTGCATGTATTAAACATTGAGTTTAAAGTTGTACATACACTATATGAATGATTAAAATCTATTAAAGGACCCATAACTACATCACATGGTGTAAAACTGGTGCCACCTATAGGCACTCTACCTTAGATGGTAGTTCCTAGAATGCTATATATTCCTATTGGGTCAATTAGCGTCACTTAGGTAAAGAATATTGCCACATCATTATTAGGTGCCAATTAAGCTAGTTCTTTGCATGTAGTACCTATGAATACTTTAGTTTATCCATCAATCATGCATCCCTATTCTTCTTTAGATAGTGTCAAATTGGCACCATAGTTATGTGTGTGTGTGTTCTATTGCTTTGGAGACTCATATATTAACTCTATTTTAAGTATACATACATACATTCATTTTATTTATACCATGTACATGAATATTTTTCATGAGTTCTAAATTTTGAAATGTAAATTTAGACTCAGATTGGAGGATAATTAAACCCCTCCCCAATCTATATATACATGCATCCTCCTAATTCTGAAGGGAGGATAATTTTTATCTATCAAGATAAATAAGAAATTCTATAGACTGTTATGCAAGTTTGTCTAGATGTGCATTCTTCTATTATTCTCCAAATATGTGATTCATTTCCAACTTCCACCTCTATAGAGACCAATAAACCTTGAGGACCTTGGTTAACTCATCATCCTAGATTGGGTCAAAGAGTCTCAAGAATGAAAAAGATATACAATAGGCTTTGTTATTATATAATTACCAATAGTAACTACATACTTTGACAAGAAAATTGACACCATATAGAGTGTAAAGAAGAGGAAAGAAATTTATAAGAAAGGGGAATAAATAAGATTAGAACAAAGTGATGATCTTGTTTTGACCTTGGACAAGAAATAGAAGAGTAATCCCAATGACCCTGATGAATATGAAGAAGAATTTTGTTCTTTTATGGAACAATAGAGGAGGCAATGAATGAAATGTACATGAGTTAGAAACAATCCTAGAAAAGACTTATACAAACACATTATTTAATATCCATGGGCAATAGTGGATAATGTCTAAGGTGTAGTTAATATAATTTATTATATCATAAGCATAGTAAATAACCTCCATATCTAAGTCCCAACCTCATCGGGTAAGGGTAGTCACCTTTTGGAACCAGTTAAAAAAATTGAAAAGAAGGATTAAATTCTTGGTGAAATATTAAAAAAATAGTGCATACAATCATCTGAGACTAATGACATCCTAAAAGGGTATATGGGATCTAAACTATGTGATTCCTAAGAGAGATAGTACATTCACAAGGCACAAACAAATGAATACCTTGGTAATGTAATTCACATACCATGAGAGGAGGAAATTGAAATTTTGATAAACATGAATATCATCAGTGTGATTACTACAATAGGGAAATTGGTCAATATGTCTAATTTTGAAAGGCTACTCTAGGCAGTTGATGACATCTTTAAATTAGAAGTTAAGAGGACTATGTATAGGACTAGTGAAGATTTATACATTTAATCAATTTTATAAAAGATAAAGTAACTAAGGCAAAAATCCTCAAATTGAAATTTAGAATTTAAAAGGTTGAGCACGAAAATTTTATGGATGAAATCCTATGGATATTTAGTCCACCCATACTCAATTTTGAGGTCTTAAACACTGAGTTTAATATTGCACATGCACTATACAAATGACTATAAGTTGTCGAAGGAGCCACTACTATAGCACAAGTTACATGACTAGTGACACCTACATGCACTCAAAATTAAGTAGTAGTTCCTAAAATGGTACATATTACTATTGGTCCCACTAGTTCCACTTAGGTAATGAATACTACTAGATCACTATCAATTGCCACTTTTATTAGTTCTCCACATGTATTACATCAAGCTACTCTAGTTTTTACATCAAACAGGCAACCACCTTCTTCTTTGAATAGTGCCAAGTTAGCACCATAGTTTAAAATGTGTGTGTGTGTGTGTGTGTGTGTGTGTGTGTGTGTGTGTGTGTGTGTGTGTGTGTGTGTGTGTGTGTGTGTGTGTGTGTGTGTGTGTGTCTATACACACACACACACACACACACACACACACACACATATACATACATATATATATATACACACACACACAGACATATATATATATATATATATACATATATATATACATACATATATATATATGTATGTATATATATATATATACATATGTATATATATATATATACACACATATGTATATATGCATATATATATATATATATATATATATATATATATATATATATACACATATATATATATATATACACATATATATATATATACATATATATACATATATACATATATATACATGTGTACATATATACATATATATACATGTATACATAGATATACATATATACATACATACATATATATATATACATATATATACATCTATATATATATATGTATGTATGTATGTATGTATGTATGTATGCATGCATGTATGCATGTATGTATTTATGTATTTATATATAGACATGTATGTATGTATGTATGTATGTATGCATGTATGTATGTATTTATATATAGACAAATGTATGTATGTATAAATGTATGTGTGTGTGTGTGTACATATATACATACATACATATACATACACACATAGGTGTATATATATATATACCTCTGTGTGTGTGTGTGTGTGTTTGTGTGTGTGTGTACATATATACATATATATTGTTATAGAGGCTCGAATCTTGACTCTATTTTGAGCATATATGTATTTGAATTGTAATTATATAATTTGGGTCATTCATTTTATTTTTATCTTGTACATGCATATTGTGCATGATTTATAAAATTGGAAATCTAAATTTAGACTCAACTTGGAGGATGAGGCAACCCCTCCCCATGTTATCTATACTTGTATCCTCTCAACTCCAAAAGGAGGATAATTTTTTTCTATCAAAATAAATAATAAATTTACATATTTTTTTGCAAGTTTGTTTAGATGTGAAATCTTATGTTCCTCTCCAAATATATGATTCATAAAAAAAATCCATTATTCTAGTATTTTAGAATTTGGGTTGTGTAAAAGTGTTATTTGGTGCAGATATTCATATTTTGTAGTAGCTAATTTAAATGATTTAGGTTTAATAATCATAACATCCCTTTGAATATGTGCAATTATAATCCTACATATGTTTTTGATAAGGTAAGGCAGCAAACCAGCGGCTGAACCCTTCATAGAGAAAAAATGACAAGAAGGCAATCAAACAAAATATGCCTTCAGAGAGATGACAGCACTAGCCAAGAAACAACAGACACAAAAACAAAACAAAAGAAATGGAAAGACCAGAGTGAAAGAGGACTCTCCTTATATAACCATTGATTTGAGAAGATCATTAAGTTTCTTAGTATTCTCCACGTTTTTAGCATGCCTAGTATTACCCACCTCTTTCAGCATAGACATGTTCAGGAGAATTGTATTCTGGAGTCCCTTGGTGAAATTCTGCTCCAGCCTCTGAATATGATCCTTTAGGGCCCCAATTTTAGATTTCCAATCAGTCTCATTCTCTATTTCCTCTCTAGCTTCCTTGACATACATTTTCCCCTTATTGTCAGTAGTTTCCATAGTGTCAGCACCATGCTCCTCAGTAACCTCAAAATCCCTAGTCTCCTGCTTCCCTCTAGTGTCCTCTGAAATTTCCTAGATTTCTAGCTCCTTAGACTCTTCCTCTTGGGTTGCTTCCTTCGAAGCACTTTCTGAGTAATCAATCAGTCTAGCCTTTGGGGTGGGTTTACCAACAATCTACCTTGACCTTCGAACTCTAGACGAGAATCCTTCCTTATTAATTTTGGAAGACTTATAAGATTTACCACCTTGGCCCCCCATGGCCCTACCTAGATTTTTATGGGTCCCCTCTGTGGTCTCTCTAATATTCTCTTCCTCCTCAGCAACCTTTCTTTTCTTACCCTTATTGCTTTAAAAGGAGCTGGGGGTGTCAATAGGGATCTCTTTTGGGGTGGAGAAAGAAACATATTTTGTTTTGGTAGGAGCAGGGGAAAAAGAGGATTCATCAATAGTATTGCCAGACACCCGATTCGAAGGAATGTCTCCACTATCAATTTTGATAGTCTTGGATGGCTCAAGGGCTTGGTGAAAGTTGTATAAGTATAAAATTAGGCCCTAGTGTTGGGGAATAGGGTTTATATCTGGCTTCTTAGCCATTTTGTCTCTCACCCTAGGGACAGAGTGTTCTAAAGAGGAGAGTAGGTAAAAAGGGAAACTAATAATAACATTGCATCTGAAGTGATTTAACAGAGGGAGGTGGTAACTATAGAACTTGGTAAATTGACCTTTGAGCATGAATTACTTCATGAGAATGAAGTACACTCTATCCCATGTCTTTGGAATTTTAGCATGCTTGAATCCTCCTTGATACGGGACGAGTTCTTCTCCCTCTCCCAAAAATAGTTTATGGCTTGCAAGATCCATAATTTTTGTTTTCCTTTGAATTTTTATTCCCTGCATGGTCATTCTTGTGGCCATATCAATCACCTTTTTAGAGATTTCAAAATTGATTTTGCCCATCGTGACCTGCCTATTTAACTAGGATCTCACAAATTGCTCGAACAAGTTTTCATCGAACCCATTAAGCCTTTCTAGATTGGGTTAATTCCCCCTTCTTTACAATAATGCCAAACCAGTGGATTATCTTTGAATTCATAGTAGGAGACTGGTTCTATCTGAATATAGTCTCTTCCCATTTTGTATTTGCAGACCCAAACCATGGAGTTCCTAAATTCAGCCTTCATCTTTGAAATGGTTCCTAACCCTTGTTTCTATTTATGCATAATGAAGATGTGATGGCTCATTATTCAAAATACCCTGTAGAGATGACGTTGTCTACTCCCATGCTTGTAAATTATTTCCCATTGATTTTCATAATGAGACCCACACACCTCAACCTCATGATACAATGAATCATGAATGATTGTCAAACAAATACCAAAGTTATCAAGTTCTAAAACACACAATGGCCCTCTCTAAACGGACTGCCTCTGAGAGCTATCCTTGTCATAAATGTGCCTCATCCTTGACAAGTCATCTCTTTTTGAATAATATCCCTAATGTTTAAGGGAATATAAACACCTTGTCGCCACATCCTCCAACCTGAAAATTGCTAACCAAGATTGGCACAAGCATCAACAACCCTATTTCCCTCTCTATAAATATGGGAAATCTCTACTCCAAAAAACTTATATAAAAGAAATTGAATATCTGTAATGATGTCTTTTAGCTTAATTCCCACATTTTATGCTTTATTAACTGCATCTATGACCATTTTAGATTCTCCTTGTATACTCAAGCTCCTTATTTCTAGGGATATAGCCAACTTTAACCCCCATAGTAGAGTCATTACTTCAGCATAGTTATTACTTAGCATCCTATTCCACCAGCATAGACATTAGTCATCCATCCTTTATCATTCCTTATAATTCCTCATCCACTAGCTTTATCATCTGACTTGGATGCCCATCAAAGTTGAGTTTCATCTAGTTAGGCTTTGAGGGGATCCATTTCGTATTTAGTCTCTGTATAATTTTGGAGTTATTATACCTAGGGATCTAGTTTAAAACCTTCCATTTGGCTGCAATTTGGTTTTCAATTTGAGATAGGGGTTTCTCCATAGCATGAATATGAGCTGTTGTGACACTTTCTAATCTTACAAATGTTATAACCTTTGATTATGAGAATTAAAGTGCTATGTCTAATTTCCTTTTACTCTTGAATGTTATTGAATATTTTATGTGCTAATAGTAGCTTGTAGCAAGCATTATTTCTATGACTACTTGTCCAACCTATAGTGCAAGGTTTAGTTTAGATGGTTTTCATATGTATTTGGCTCATAAACATTCATTCTTAGCATACCTTTCCCTCTTTCTACATTCTTTAATCTGGTTCAAATTAGGGTAGTATCCAACCAATTATCTCAAGTAGATTTTGGTTTCTTATAAATCCCATACATCAAAACCATCTGAGGTAAATAACCCATTATTCATCATTATTCCACAAACATGTTATTTATAAAATTAAATATCTATAACTCATGACTTGGAGTGAATTTTATTAAATGATTATAATTTTACTTAGTGTCCATGAAACCCACATCAATAAGAATTTATTTAGTGCTAGAAGGAGGCCCACCTTTTTTTTTAGAAGATCACTTGAGTTGCACTAAATATAACTAGAAGTCTAACAAGGTCCACCTCAAATACTTTCTTGCCCTTAAATATCCATATAAAAATTAGGTCATATTGAGGTGTCTTAAGAGGACCTTGATCCTAATTATTATCCCCAATCATAAGATCCTGTATTCCTCCATGTACAATGGCCTAGCTTGGTTAGCTATCTATATACCATAATTGTCCCTAGATATGTGCATGAGCTTCCTAGAAACCCAAAAAAGTATCTTCTTTCCTTTTCTCCCATGGGAGGTAGGACTTTCAAAGAACACATAAAGGATTTCAATGCTACTTTATGGATACTAAATGTGATGCTTGAATATGTGGCATGCAAACACTTCCCTTTTACCTTGACATATCTTGCTTATGACTAGTTCTTAAATATTATATAAAATATGATTACCTCTTGGAACCAATGTCATAAAATCTTTGGCACAATTTATATAGGTCACGATCTCAAGTTTCATATAAAAACACTTTTTTAAGAATGAAGACAAATCAATGAGCCAACTAGAGCCTTTAACACAATCTTTTATAGTATGTATAGTTGAGTTGACAATGACTATAAACCCAATGAAACATTGGCACTTGAGTATGTACAAGAATGCCTTATATTCCATGACAATAATATTTCTTAGAAAATCACCTAATATTACCATGTTATTGTTTCCCTATGTTGAACCTATTAATAATAACATGTAATTTAATCCCAAGTTACAAACTTTGGCCCCACCCAATATTGGTCATAATTTTCTGACCCTCAAGCCCATTTTGAATGTTAATTATTATGTTTTGGCCCAAAATCAAAAATAAGTGTATACATAATTATCTTGGCCCATACTCCACCTAACCATCAAATTAGTTTTCTGAAATAGCTTATGTCTTCACCTAATCAATAAAATTAGAACCAATCATTAATACCCATGAATACTGTTACTACATTATATTTTCTTTTGATTCTATAAAAGTGAAATCAGACATTATCCAATGAATTATACAAAAGTTGAGTAATGAGTATTTGATCATGGAAAAGTGAATGGGAATCACTATGGGTCAAAGTACCAATTGAAAAAAAACATATCTAAGGTAAAAACTACCTTTAACATATCGGGGAATAACATAGAACATCAATCACCTAATAAGGCACCTAAGATAAACATCATGGAAATAACACTATCTAATTGGTGTTGAATCCATAACATAACTCAACATGGTGAGCTAGAATACATAGATTTTTTCACCACATTTGAGATATTATATAAATAAATGGATAGATGTGAAGGATTTTTAATTCAGCTAGATCCACCTCCTTCCAATACTCCAATTCCTTCCAACATAACAATGGTATTTGAGACATATGATTTTCCATTTCCAATGGAAGATGAGAATGAACTTGAGGATTACACAAATGCAATTCATACCTTCCAATAGTCCTGAATAAATAATTATAACTTGAGGAATAAATATATTTATACTAATTTGATTCCTTCAAATAATAGTGATACTACTCCTCTAGATCCAAATGCAAACAATAATTTTCCACCTCCAAAAGGAAGTGAATATCAATAAAATGTATAACCATAGATAAAAATTGGATACAATATAGTATAATATATGAATAATATGAAGTTAAATAGTAGTTTCTATAAGCTATCTTAGATCACCAAATAAAGAGAGTTATTGTTCATGGATTTGAGTAGGAGACTATTCACCAATAAACCAAAGGCTTGTCACACCAATGTGGTCATTTACAAGGACAAGCCTAAGGCACCACCTATTTTACTAACCATTTAAATGTTTGATAAGAATTTGCATAATGTTTTGGTTAACTTAGGTGCCTCAACGAAGGTGATGCCTATAGTAGTATGTAAGAAACTTGGTTTTGACCCCAAATAAGTATCAAAGAGTAGTCTTATAACTAGATAAGTCATCTATACCCTACATTAGGGACTTAAAAAAATGTACACAATTAGCTTGCCTTAGATCCACATGTATAACAATACATAGATATCCTAGTCATTGACAATTTTTAAGCCTATGGCTCATTACTGAGTCATGTTTGGTTAAAGGCATTGAATGGATATATGGAAACAAAATTATCACACATGTGGTTGCCTTATAGAGGACCATCCAATCATATTTTATTAGATAGAGAACCAAAGATGAATTACCTAATTACAAAATATAATGCTAACAATAAGAAGGTTGACTTTGCATCCTTACATGTAGGTGTTTACACATTCACCATAAAGCACAAACCTCATGAACAAGAATTTAAAGGTCTTTAATAAATATGGACTCTCCATTTTGATGGTCCTTGATCTAAGAAAGGTTTAGGTTTTGGCGTAATTTTAATTGAACTATATGGGAAATAATATATTACTAAATATAGATTGTAATTCCCTTGTACCAATAATTGGGTTGAGTATGAAGTTTTATTCTGGTCTTAGAGTTCACACTAAGACACAATGTCAAGAAGTTATAGATATTTAGTGATTCAAAGGTAGTTGTCAACTAGATCAAAAATAAATATCAATCTAAACTTGCTTACTTGAAGAAGTATAAACATAAATCCTAGGATCTGATTGAGTGCTTTGAAGTGTTCAACATTAGAGTTGTTTCAAGAGAATAAAATCAAATAGTAGATTCACTAGAAGCTTTAGCTACCACTTAGAACCACTCTAGGAGTCTAAAATTCAAAAGTTTTATATGGAATTGGTTCCTTGCCATTTTATCACAAAAAATGTGGATAACTTCTAATTATTTAATGATGATCAATAGATCATATAGTTTATGAATAGTTATGGAGTATTTAAATATCAAATAATATATGAAAATGATTTTAAACCTATGAACATAAAAGACCTAGGAGAAGATGGCATATTAATTATAAAAGAGAATTGTATAATTATGGGAATGGTCTCATTAGAACAAGATTTTAACATGGATCCACAAGATCAAAAGCAAAAATAGTCTAAAGCAATTGAATCTAATTTTACCAAAAAGAATCTAAGGACTGACCAATACACTCAGTGTCACAACATTGGACTTAGTTGCATGAAAGGTGATAAATAAAAGTTGATAGGTCTGCTAACAAAATAAAAATATGTGATGGCTTGGACATATAAATACCTAAAAATATTTGATCCTAGGGTTATCACACATAATTTTTTTAAAGACAAAACACAATCCCTTTAGGTAGAAATATAGGTCAATAAATCCAATTGTAGATCCCCTCATTTAGACAAAAGTTTAGAAGTTATTGGATGTTAAATCATGTTTCCAATCATGCATTCCAACTAGGTCACTAACCTAGTGCCTAAAAAGAATAAGAATGGATAAATCAGGTTGTGCATCAATTTAAATAACCTAAATTGAGGATAAGAAAGGATAACTATCCTTTGCCTTCCTTAGATGAAGTAGTCCAAATGGTTAGTGGGTCTGATATGATGTCCTTTCTAGATGAAATTTAAAGGTTATAATCAAGTACTAGTAGAATCAAAAGAGAGAATGAAGGCTTCTTTCAGTACCAACTAAGGAACCTTTATATATAAAAGGATGCCTTTTATCCTGATTAATTCAAGATCAACCTTCTAGTGTGTTATGGACTTCATTTTTTAGGTATGATTTGGTAACTACATCATATATATATATATATATATATATATATATATATATATATATATGGATGATCTCATAGTGTTTTTAAATAAAATAGATGATCATTCAGATTATCCACAAAAGGTGTTTGACAAATTTAAAAGATATAGAGTGCCATTAAATCCAAATAAGAGCATATTTGGAATTATCAAAAGAATTTTTTTAGGTCATGTCATTACCAAATATGGCATTTCCATGACCCAAAATGAGTCCATGACATTTCAAAAATAATTAATCCTAACATCAAGAAAGAATTCAAGATTTTTTTGGCATGATAAACTTTGTGAGAAAACTCCTTTATGGATTTGGAGATATTATCAAGCCACTATATTCCATATTGAAGCATGACAACAAATTAAAATTCAAATCTAAATAATGTTTTTTAGGATATCAAAATTGATATTGGTCAAGCCTTATTTTTTATTAATCTTGATTTCATTAAATATTTATTTCTTTATTCATTTTATTTAAAACACACCATAGAATTGGTACTCACACAAAAGGCAAATGATAATGAACATTTGATTACCTTCATGAGTACTAATCTGAAAGATGTAGAGCTAAAATAGTCAATGATAGCTAAGTAGATATATGCACTTATCAAAGATATAAAGAAGTTTAGGCACATGATTATCAGGAACAAGACATATTTCATTATATTAGATCCATTCATTAGGCTCATGCTTGCCTAAAATTAATTGGGTGAGAGAAGAGGCAAGTGTATGTAAAAAATATAAGAATTTGATCTTAAAATTAGATGAACTAATATGGTATGTAGGCAAGGTATCATCCATATCTTGACTAAAATAGATATACATATTCATATTGATAAAATTAATGAGTCCAAATCATCTAGTGGTCATGTGTATTCTCATATCATCCATTACTTACTCACAGGTACATGTCCCTTTGAGTTCAACAAAGAGTACAAACATGCCCCTAAGCTCAAATCAACTCATTACATGATAAAAAAGGGGATTTTTGTGAAATAAAAATTATGAAGGAATCTATTTAAGGTGTGTCTCAAAATAAGAAGCTATAGACATCCTAGATAACTTACATTAGAAGATAAACATTGGTCATCCTTATGGAAATGCTACAACTCACAAAATCCTAAGGATGGGATACTATTGGATTTTTCTTTCAAATATGCCCAAAATCATGTCAGGACATGCCATAAATGTCAATTATTTTGGAAAAGTGAAGCACACACTTAAATGCATTTATAACCTATCATTGAGGGATGCCCTTTTGCTCAATTGGGTCTTGACTTTGTTGTAGTGATCAATCCAAACTATTTAGCCTAGCATAAGTTTTTCATGACATCTACTAATTATTATACCAGATAGAATTTATGGCTACAATAAACTTCAGAGCATAGGATGTGATTAAATTTTTGGAAGAGAACATATTGACTAGGTTTGGCACTCCAATTTCATTGGTTTGTGTCAATGGTCTAGTCTTTCAATCAGCTAAATTTACAAAATAGGCCCATGAAAAACAAATTTTAATCAAATTTTTATTAAATTATTATCCCCAAGGGAATGGATTATCTAATTCCAATAACAAGAGTATAATATATGCTATCAAGAATTTATTACAAGATAAATTTAGATAATGGTACCTAATTTTGAAGTATGCACTATGGGCATACATAATAAGGGATAAGCAAGACCTCAATGCTTTATATTTCCTATTATTATATGGACAACAACCATTCTTTCCTATTACTCTTAAATTGCCAATGTATCAATCCATTCAAGAGTAAATGGGAGAAGGTGAAATCATCTATTCTAGGTTTCTAGACATATTCTAGATAGAAGATGTACGAATGAAAGCATTTCATAGCTTTAAGAAGCATCAAGACATTATCAAAAGGTGGTTTGATAAAAAATACCAAATCAAAGCCTTCGAGATATCAATCTTAGTGATTTTATGGGATAAATCACATGAAAAGAAAGATAACCATGATAAGTTCACTATTTATGGATTGGGCTAGATAAAATATTTAAGATCTTGGGTAATAATACTTTTCATCTTACAGACCTCTAAGGTAATGATCTTGCTTTTCTCGTGAATGACTAGCGGCTGATATAATTGAGGACACTTCCAAATGACTATGAGTTTGACCTTAGAATTAGGATTATATTATATTTCTTGATTTATAAAGTAGATTTCATTGTTTTGTCATTTGCTTTCTTAAATTAGTTTTCCATATTTTCTACATTAGTTTCTTGTTTTCAACATTTCATTTCATAGTTCATTATTATAATTTTTAGATTAGTTTTCTTTAAAAAGTGTAGAATATTCAAAATTATTTCTTATGTCGAGTCCATTAAAATTCAGCAAAAAAGGGTAAATAAAGGGTACATACAAATTGGTATTCATTAAGGATTACTCTAAATGGATCTAAATATCCAAAATTAAGGTATGTATTATGACTAAAATCAAGTTCTTATTTGAATTGAATGAGTTCACCAGGTCTTTAAAAGTTTCTTTGATGTCCTCATGCATATTTTGGAAATAATTTTCACTTTCAAAGATCAGTTGGACTCTTACATGTTAAAACTTGGATGAGAGATAATAAATGTTGAAATAGATATATTCTAGCAAGGATATATTGATAAAAATGAGTTTCCTTATACATACACCTATCCAATGGTGTTTCCAAACCCTTTTTCCATCTAATTTTATAAAAAAAAAGTTAAATCGATGGATCAAAATATACAAATTGATGGAAATATGGTGATTCAAGTAATCTCTATGAGGGCTATAGATGTCTGGATGGTAACAGAGAAATGTTTAGAATGGAATAATAGGTATATTTGTTAGTGTCTAGTAGTAGATTAATACTTGGATTCCATTACTATTGTTATAAAATAAATAAATCAAAACAAAACCTACAATGTTTATCTAGATCTCTGTCAAAACTCTCATAACAAGGGGTAAATGGATTCTACACAATCACACCAAATCATAGAAATGAAAAAGGGTTAGTATGTTACATGGGTGAGTTAGAGTCTCTTTCAGTTACTATTTTATTTATCCTTTTTTATAGGGTCTAAATTTTTTTAATAATTCATTAACCAAAATTTAGGTTCTCAAATACTCAAGAGTATTTCCCCATTGAGTCACCATTTGTTGTATCCAAACACCCTCTATTTTTAAATTATCAAATATGGACCGATTATTATTATAAAATTTTCATTTTTTGTCCAGATGAACCTTATAATTATAATATTGAGTTATTCCATGCAGACTAAGGTTATTCCAAGTCTAAATTTACATTTCAAAATGAAAGTAAAAGTTTGGGCATTATATAAAATGGTTCTATTTATCATCTTTGATATTCATTTAAAATACTTATTCGAAGTTAAATTTACATATTTAGTTTACTAGAAAATCTAACAAAGTGGTATTATAGTCCATATTCACTTTCATATGAATGTGGGGATACATTAAGGACTTAAAATTATCCACACTTGAGTCTTAGGATAAATTTTGGGCTACGTGTTCATATCAAGTTACTAGGCCAAAGTTCATCAAAGTCCATTAGGTTCTAGAGATCACACCACATGGTCACAACTTGGATAATTGTAATATTAGGTTCAACACTCGAGCTTGTTTTTTTCCATATTCCATATATTTTAAATATCAAGACAAATGTCAAAATCATATTAACTTGGAATCCTGATAACTATATGGGAAAATACATAGTCAATAATCGATTAACTATGGATCATCAAAAGTTTTCCAAGTGTCACTATCCCATTCACTCATGATACATCCAATCTTCATAACATTTTAATTCTTTTAAGTTATTGGAGTCTTGATATCATTCCATGTTGTGTAATCCCATTAACCCAAAACTTGGAAAATCCAAAAATTTTAATGTATTTAAAGTTCTTGAGTATCTGAGATAAAAAATGGTGGCATAATCTTGTTAACTCGAAACATTTCAAAGGTAAAATTTTGGATTCATTTTTTAATTTATATCCTCAAGGACTATTTATGTGGCTTCATCTCAGAAGTGCAAAACTTATTAAAGGAAGTTATAAAGGATAAATAAAAACTATCCCTAGATCCCTAAGATCACACCACATGGAAACATCCTAGCCACCTAGAGTCTATGGGAGAAATTACATAGTTGATATTAAAAAGGTCACAGATCCTTGAGATCATGCCAAGTGGTAAAGTCTCATAAATCATAACCCACAAAGCATCTAGAGTAAAAATATAAAGTTAAAGACCCCAAATGAGTGAGATGAAGACAAGTGTCACAATCTTGGAGATATGAAACTAGAATGAAAATGAAAGATTTGAAAGCTAAGTGAAACACTAATAAATAAGAAATGGACACATATTTTAAGGTAATGACTGAGCACTTAGAGTTAACAAAAAAATTCCACATGGTATAAATTCACCCACCAAAGTTGAATAGCAAATTCAAATCAAAATGGAAGTAGAGCCAAAATATATTATTTCTTTAATTTTGCACAAACTATGCATTCAAGTCTCAAACTTTATTCAATATAGTCAAGATACTAAAAGACATCAAATCACATCACTGTTAATCAACGAGTTATAAAATACAAATCTAAGTTATCAAGCTATTAAAATCCCTAGTTTTTCTATTGAATATTTGAAATACTTTAAATTGACTTGGAAAGTTTCTTACATAGTTCTAAGATTTAATGATGTATTTTTCATCTCAAGTATCTAACCAACCTCCCTCTCAATATTTTATCATAGGAGGAATAGAGTATTTAGATACAATCTATGATAAAGGGGTAATATGTTCCCTCGTTATTTTATGCTCTATTATTAGGTGGAAAGAATAGAACCATGTTTAGTCTAGAATCAATTGGATGAAGAAAAGAATAAATACATGAAGGATTTAATACCAATAAAAATAATGGAATTGCTCAACATAATGGTTAAATTTGACTAATGCATTGTATCAACTTACTTTGAGATTTATTTTTGGATGGCACTATTACTAGGGATTTTTTACACTTTATACTCCATATAAATGTAGTGGCTTATATTTATTGGGAGGCATTTATAACTCCTAGTTATTGAAACAACTTATAACCAGGTTTCAAACAATGTTTGGTTATAACATAACACATTCTAAGTGAAATTAAAATAGTGGTTGATTAAAGGTGAGAAATTGAAAATTTGAAGTTCAATTTCATTAGTTATTCTAGTAATAATTAGACTAGGAGTCAAAATTGACATGGCATTAATGAATAGAATATATGGAGTCTCTAGTATTACATGTGTGCATGAAGAATGGGTGCCTTTATTGGACATAATTCTAACTTGTGATAAAATTGTGGCACTCAATGAGGTCATTAAAATTAGGCTCAGGGCACAAATATTCAAAATTGATGAAAGGCCATCTAATGGGAGTTTATGTATGATGTCTTACATAGGAGATGCAATTATATGAATAGTGAACACAACCTATGGGAAACATTGGGTACCATATAAATAATATGTCAATAATAGGGTATGTTATGGTTATCCCATTTTTCACGTATATAGGTTCATAAATGCAATAAAGATATTTATAGAGGATATATAACCACAAGTATAATAGTCCATTTATGGGTGTTTTATGCCTGAATTTATAAACATATAAGGATAAGCATTTAAAATATGTGATATTATTGGTTCTATCCTGATTGTACCATAATTAAGATAGAAGTAACTAAGGAATCTCCTTTGTATTTGCCACATTATGTTCCTAACAAGGTAACAAATCAGGAGACTACACACCAAATATACAAGTTTTGATGAATAGCTTAGTGTTAAATAACAAGGCTAATTTCACAAGATCCATTTGAGCATTATTCAAATCCAATACATAATCAGAAGGCATCTCAATTTAGTGGGTAAAATTAGATCCCATTATAGCCTAAAACTAACATAATATCAGGATTTGGACCCTATAAATGATGTCAGATAATGATTAAATGACCTAAGAAATAATGAAGTCCATATCTCTTATGGCCACAAGATTTATGAGCATGATCCAATATTTATTAATGTTATAGATGATTCAGAGGTGTACATCTACATAAATCAGCATAGAATGCTAAGGGTATTAGCTTAATAATTTAGTATGCCCCACCAATTACAAACGAATGGGAAAATAAAATTATAGAAGAAGAAAATAAAGTTATAATTAATTAATGTCCCCATACATAAGCCCCACCCTTGATATATCATGGTCATCATTCCTCTCCACAACAAGAAGAAGATGGCCTATGAAACAGATGTCTCTCCAAGGTAGGTGGATCCTAAAATAACAAATAACATTCTTAAGGGGATTTTAGTATCTCAATTGATGGAAATAATGTAACTAATTGAAACAAATACAAAGATACAACCTCCTAAAATCACACAAGTAGGGGCATTTTCTTTGGTACCTTATCCCCCATTCACTACTATTCAATAAGTACATCTTCTTATTGATCAAATTTGACTTTTAGGTCAAATTAGGGCAACCCTAGGTAAAAATTCAAAATTTAAAGTGTTTTAGGGGTCTAATACATATTTAAAAAGGTGTTTTATAGGTTAATTAATGTCATTTGATGTTATACTAGCCTTGGTCCTTAGTTATTTTAGTCATTTTGGGTCATTTTGATGTCAAAAAAGGTGTATTTAATGAGTTGTATGGATTCATTAAGAAGTGTGAAGGTTAAAAAATATTATTTAATGTAAAATTTGTCTCAAAATGTTTTAATCAACTAAAATAATTGAAAGGAAGTAGGTTCTTCAAAAGAAAAGGTAGTTTTATTGAGGTAAAAGGTGAGTTCCACACTTGTGTGGCTCATGGGGAAGTGTGCCACATGGGATAAGATCATGGTATGTATATTAATATTACCCAAGATAAATTTCACATTTTAAGTTCTATAAAAGTTCCATTTTTGGCCCAAAACCATTCTTCTCTTTTTTCACCCTTTTTGGCAAGCAAAAGTAGTCTTTAGGTTTGTACTCGGTATGGCTAGCACATGAGGTTTCAAATCAAATGACTTGGTGAGGTTAAATTAAAATAATATAACTTCATTTACATATAAATATTTTGAATAATTATGGCATGTGATTCATGAACCATCCTCATGAATTTGACTATAATTTTTTTCTTGCTATTTCATGCACCCTATCAGTCTTGCTCCATTTTTGGTGATTCCATACAATCTAGTTGGCCATGTTGGCTTTGGATGATGTTTTACTCCTTATATAATTATATTTATGGTTGGTTTAATGTTTCAAAATGATTTTATAGTCCAAATAGATCACTTTTTAGGAAGGTATAACCATGTGAGGTTTAAGTCAATGATCTTTATTTGTAAAGTGTTTGGTTCTTAGAAGAAGCCTCATAAGAATTTGATATGATGTTTATAATATATTAATTAAATATTTAACATCTCCCTTCATGTTTTATCTCATTAAATCATGATTGGAACAAACTTGTAGTCCAGTATCATACTCGATCAACTTCTAGCTCACTCCTACTTGCAGTAATGGTGAAATACATGCATGGAGCCTATAAAACATGTTCACAAAGGTATGTTGAATGTTTTTAATTAATTGTGTATACTTTATCATCATGAAGTGGTGAATAAAGCCTTAATTTTATGTAATAAAGAGGGACTATGCAATCATATAGCACATTCTCACTTAGTCTACCATGAACAACTCATCCACATGTGACATAAAGGAAGTGTTCATGTTGAGAGGAGGGTGTGAACACTTGTTTCAGGTGTTTTAGAATGTGAAAGATGCATTTGGAAGTATGATATAGGTTTAAAAATCATGAAATATCAAAGGTAGGGCCCACTATCCATTTTGCTCACCCTTACTACCTACACATTGAATACAGACCTACAAGTGGAATAGCAGATGAATATGATGTCATAATGGAGTATTAAAACATGAATTAAAGCCTTTATTGAGACCCAAATATGTTTAAAGGGCCTTATCATAAATTTTTAACATGTTAAATGGGACCAATGATAGTTAAACTATTTTAAAATTTCTAAGTGATTATGTTCAAGCCATAAGTCACTAAAGGAACAAAACAATGATCTTTGGTGTTTTGATGATACTCCATAGTAGGGTTTCAAAGACATTTTATGCATCTTGATGATCATAGATTGTAGAATATATATATAGATCAAATATTTTTTAGAGTTTTAGGGGAAAATATCTAAGGTAAAATGATTAATGATAAACCTAAAGTTGTCATTTCATGCATTAAACTTAGTCAATGATATCTATAGAAGTCTAAATCTTTGAGCAGCTTTGCATCCTAGGTTGGAAATCCTAATCTTATCACCATGTTAGAGTGGTTATAAATGGTGAAGGTGACACTAATAATATAAAATACTATTTGGATAAGATTGTAAGTGATTTCATGTTCCTCATACATATTTATAGTCCGTAGAGGTTGCCTAGACACCCACCTATAGGTAGATAGTGAACTAATGTAGGTGTTTTAGTGGTATTTAAACCCATCTAAGGTGAATGAGAGTGTGATTATATACTATATGATCCTCATGATCATTTAATTAATTTAAAAATTATTAATAAATATCAATTGAGGCTAATATGTGAACCTATAGGGATCAACCAAGTAGGGCATTATAGTCAATAAAAGGTTTTTAGTTTGTGAGTTTAAGGTGCAGGTAAATGTATAGAGAAAATTTAAAGAATGAAACAACTCTATAGATACATTAATTAAATATATGATGCCATAAATAATATTTTTAATTTGTGAAACAAACTTATATGGACATATTAGGACCCTATGAGCATTTACAACCATTATAGATGATTGTGACAAAGAGTGAGTTAAGGAGTGAGGTATGAAGGTTGCCAATGCATAGAAATGATACAAAGTGATTCCAAATAGGCATGAAATGATTATAAGAGACCATAGAATTACCTATATACCTTGTATCAATATAAAATAATCACGAATACCTATAGGCATGGTGTCAAGAAGTAGGACACATTTAGTGTAGTGGCACTCAGTCCTAACTAGGTAGTTGTATGGGGAAGTAAAGTGGAGGATTAGAGTGATGAGAGGGAATGATATCACCTCCAATATGGTAAATATAGTTTCATATAAATATCATGTTGGAATTAGAATAAGTAGAGGGTCATAAATGATAAAACACAGTTTACTCTCCAACATCCCTACACATGGTCCATTTCACACTATCAACTTTAGATTCTTGAGGAGTTGGAAGGCCAAATGACATAACCAGAAGCCTAAAATTAGTATAGAGGGTATCCATCACTTGGATAACCCTATTAAATATTTATATTATTTGATAATTTATTGGGAGTTCCCTATATTTTTCCTTAGATAAAGCGCACTCCATTAGGAATAAAATTGGCAAGTTTAGAGGAAAGTGTATAGGGAGATGAGATTAGGAGTTGTTTTGACACTGCAAGGAAGTGTAGAAAGTTGGATAACATCCAAACCAACATGAATAACTTTTTTAAGAGGATGAAACCAAAAAAGGTGATATATACCCTAAAAATTGTAGATAGGCTCATGAAGCTTGGTTATGAAATGCAAGGAAATCAAACAAGAAGGTCTAAAACACCAAAGTTGTAGATAGGCTACAAGACCAACATTAGGCCCAATGTCTAAATGGGGGGTATTTCAAATTTATAGAGTGATATGAGATATATAAACTATTTAAACATGTTTATAGGGTCATTATAGGTATGTACAATCTTTCAAATTTCAAAGAAAGCATCAAAAAGGTCATTTTTGGCTCAGAAACCAACTTATACCTGTAAAGAATAAGAAAACAAGCTCGATAGGTCAAATTCAATTGCTCGTATCTTTCATGAGGCCTTTCATAGAATAAAAATGAGTTATGGGAGGTTATTAGGGGTATTTAAGGACATTTTTTTGTAATTTTTTTCCAAGTTTGGTGTTAGATCTTAATAAACTAAGCTTAAGAGGCAAAATATGCCTAAAACCATTGTAAACCCTCAGCCAATACCTGATTGGAGAAATGAATCTAGAGATGAATTATAATGGAATAGTTTTAAAATTAAAGTTATTGAACCTTATAGAGGACTCACTCAGGCTCCTTCCTATTACTTTTAGCTATATGTACTTCTATAGATAGGGTATAAAATAGGCTTTTCTTGATAATTTTATGCATTGTGTAGGCTTTAGGAGGAGTCTAAGGATGAAATAAATTTTGGAGGGAATATTAGGAAATTTAATAACTCTGTATGGAAATTTAATTCCAATAAAAAACTCTTAAGTGTCTAAAAAATAGCTTTCATCTCAGCCATTAAAAATTGGCATAGTGGACAAGCTAGTGAGAAGGGTGGAAAACTTCAAGTGAGATAAATTTAAGGTGTCCATAATGCTTCTAAGGACATGTAAGGTCTTTAAACTTATCATACACTCCCTCCCATGTATTTTAAAGTCAAAATAGATCCAAATTTGAGGCCAAGTGTGTAGGGTGCATGAAATAAAAGTTTTTTACACTACAGATTGTGATAGCTCATTTTGGGAAGGTTCTAGATGAATAAGCCTAAAAACAGTGCATAGAGAGCCATGCTTGAAACCATAAACCTTAATTAAAATAATAATACTTGTCCCTAATCATTTTTTGGATGTTTAAATAGGGCTAATTATGAAGGTAGTTTTTTTGAGCTAGTTAAGAGAATTTCATGCCACTTTGTAAGAGTTTGATGACTTGGATGGACACTTGAGTTTCATAAACTTAAATAGTTAATCAAATATAATATTCTCATAAAAATTAAATAATTCTCTTAGATTTAAAAGTTCCTTGTGACCCTTGAACTTCTCTCTTCTCCTATCTCTCTCAAGTTCTATAAGAACTAGCCATTTTGACCATTGTAACTTATGATCCACCTGAGTATGGCGAAGCCCTACTCAATTGCATACCATTTTATAAATAATAATAATTATTTTTACCTATTCATGACTATTATTATTATGTTTTACTTCAATTTTAGATCTTGCTTAGTGAAGACTATGGATTCCTTAGCATGTTGTTTCATTCTTACATCATATTTATAGATAGAAAACTTCTTATAGGGCATGTGAAGTGTTATAGGAAATGTGAAGGATTTAGTGAGTTAGTATTTTTATTAGTGACATTAAAGGCCTATTTTCTAGTCCTCTTAGCTTTGAACATTCATCCATAACCTCATAATGTAACATTGATGTGAGAATATATAGATTGAAGGAGTGTATGTTTGGTTAGTCCTTTGCTCTCATGTGTAACATGTTGCTGGTTGGAATTCATCATCTAATTTGGTGTATCACCCCCCTTAGGATAGTTTGATTTTATTTATCTCTATCCATTTTTTCCCCCATGTTTAGGTGTAGTTTCAATCCAAAGTGGTACATCAAGGGAGTTATCCCTATCTAGAGATTCACCTCATCCATAGGCTACCCACAAGCCTAGAGGTGTTTCCATTGTGCCAATTATATGAGGAAAGATTTGAAATCTCATAAAATGGATAAAATCCAATTGAAAATAGTTTTCTAAATGTCTAATGGGATTATTAGTCTAATAAGTTGAGATATTTTTGGTGTTGTCTTTCAACAATTATCCTTTGGAGGCATCTATCAAAGCATTAATGGTGACTCCAAAGATATATCAGTTGGTCAAGCAGTCTAGGTTTCCTTTTGAATATTTTTGGTAATATATTTATTTATTCTCTTTCTTTCAATGTGGTTTCATGTCTAATTTTGGTGTTGAGTTCCTTTTTACACAAGCTGGTGAGACATTTCAAGCTTGTGTCATTCCCTTTCAATAAGAGAAAATTATTAATAAGCCTTGGTCTAATCCTTACCAATTTTTTATGATCCACATCAACTCCCACATGGATATTATAAACCTTATCATGATTTTTTACCAATCCTATAATCATCCTCTTCAATGTCTTTCTCCACCTAGTCAACCTAAACACTTCTCAACTCAATCCATTTCCACCTTCAAGAAGGCACTCTTGGGATATGAGAAGTACATGTTGGAGCTTGATACTATAATGGGATGTTGTCAAGAATTTCTTATTCATATTATTTATAACGTTAGAGATGCATTAGTTTTTTTCAAAAGAGAGTGGGTACCTATTGAGAGAGATAATTGGTAAAGGCTCACAAGTGAGATACTTGATGTGAGTGACCTAGTTTCTTCCCTTGAGAATAGGCTAGGATTTCATGAAAGGCAACCTCACCAAATATATCAGCCTTCATATCCACTTCCAAAAGTTTCCTATCATCCATATTATATACCTACACATGAGCATAATCAAGGATATCAAACTCATCCTTTTTCCAATGAATTGAAATAGAGAGTTGAAGGGAGTAACCTTATTTTCAAAGCTAATATTGATAGGAAAATTGAGTTGGTTAATATAATTATGAAATAGTCCATGTTAGTAGTAAAGGAATTAAAATTAAGGCCCCAATTATCCTCTCAAATTTCATCCCCACTTCTTCAAATAGATACTTCTAATCCTAAATTTCTAAGCTGGAATATGATAGTGGAGTCATGGGGAAAGAAAGAGGAGAAAAGTCTTAATAAAAAGTGTCAAGTTGAGAAGGAGATTGATCCTATACAAGCCCCTACCACCCTTAATCAATAAAATACTTCTAATCCTAACATCCTAAAATGGAGTAATGTAGTGTAATCATGGGGAAATAAATAAGATAGAATCATTGTTAAGGAGTGTGAAGTTGAGAATGATTTTGATCCTTTGCAAGTCCCTCCCACCCTTCCTCAAGAAGCTTCTTGTGTTCCCTATCAGATCTCAAGTATTTATAATATTCATTATGATTCCTATGAGCTTAAATAAATAATTTTCCAAGAGAACCTAGCCAAGTAAATTGAAGAGTTAGAGGCAAAGATGAAATTTCTATGTCAAGGTGTGATGGAAGGTTTAGAACCAAAAGAACATCCTATGCCTAAACACACCCAATCCACCCTTCCTAAAGAGAGTCCCAAAGATAAATTAGATGTTAATGATGTATTTTTCAAGTTTAAGGAAGAAAATTAATTTTTTTTATCCCAAGGTCTACTTCTCTTTCCTCAATAACTTCCAAAATAATTCCCTACACTTCACTCTCAATCTGATTTTGAGTTTTATGTGCCACTTCCACCAACTAGTTCATCTTGTCATCACCCAATCACCATTTTCCTTGATGTAAATATGGTATAGTAACATAAATAGGATTATTTGGTTTAAAAAAAATAAAAACTCTTGCTTGATGAAAGCCTAGTTCCTTGGCAGCCTCATTGGACTAAGTCACATGACTTCAAAATGCCTAGTCTTTGAATCTCAAAGAAAGAGATGGAAGATATTGCTACCCTTGAGAACCAAATTAATATTCAAGAGGTTTATATGAAACTTGATATACCTCAATAAGCTTTAAATGTTAAATAATAGGTGGTATCTTTTGTTGAATCTTTAGATTGGGTCGATGAGGAAGAATGTTTTCCTTTTGCCAAAGAGGGAGAAATGGTCATTGATTCTTCCATCACAATGCAAGATACCATGGATAGGTAAGGACAAGTTATTAATCAAAATTTGGATGAATTTTTTTAAATAATTTGAGTAGGATATACTCCTCTTCAATGAGGTTATGATCTTGTCAAAGATGGAGAAGGTAGCTTTTGCACTCAAGTATGCAAAGGAAAAACAACCTTTCAAATATGTCTTTTCAAGAATCATATATATTTCATGATGACATGTTTGAAGTCATCAAGATGGTATATCATCCTATAAAGAATTTTGGAGAAACACATCAGGAATTGAAGAATGAAGCAAGCTCCTATTGGCCTCAATCTTCAGAGAAATAAGAAACCAATCCTCTTGAAGCCATACCTATAAAGAAGTTACAAGTTAACCATGAGATGAAGAGTGGGAAAAATTATGAGTTATGTGAATAATTTAAAGATAAATTTCTATACATTAGATACCTATTTTAAGATGATCTACTTGAGGTTAGATCAAGTGAAGTGTTAAGAAATAGGTCTAATCTATAAAGTACCCAATCCAAGGAGAAACATTCTTGGCACTATGTTTCATCTCACCATGAAGATGATTCAAGAAGTTTTCATTTTTATCCTATAAATGAGGAATGATTAGTCTCTAGTTATGAATAATAGTTTGTTTTCAAAATTCCCTAAGTGTCTTGAGGACATTTGTATGTGTGTCTTGTGTGTTTGTTTGTTTGGTTTTGTGTGTGTCCTTTATTTTGTGTGGTTGAGGTAGTCAAGTGGTCTTGTCTTGATCAAATACTTGTGGTCAATGGTTAAATTTTTTATTATTTGTATCAAAATTTATATGACTCCTTAATTCCAATATAGTGATAAGGTTACTAGTCTAGTTAGCATAGTAGGCATGCTACCCTTATGAGTCACCAATTTGTTGAGTAAATTTAACTTTTAGGTCAAATTGGGACACCCTTAGGTTAAAAATTGACTTTTAGAGTGTTTTATGGGTCTAATACATATGTCACATGGTTTTTTATATGTTAATTAATTTCATTTGATGTTATACTAGCCTTGGTCCTTAGTCATTTTAGTCTTTTTAGTCATTTTGGGTCATTTTGAGGTTAAAAAGGTGTATTTAATGATATGTATGGATATATTAGGAAGTGTGAAGGTTAAAAAATATTATCTAATGTTCCATGTGTCTCAATAGGTCTTAATAAAATGACATAACTAAAAGGTTGTAGGTTCTTAAGAAGAAAGGGTAATTTTTTTGAGGAAAAAGGTGAGTTTGACACTTGTACGACTCATGGGAAAGTGTGTCATGTGGGAGAGGATCATGGTATGTATCTTCAGCTTCCCCAAGATAATTTACACATTTTAATTTCTCTTAAAGTGCCAATTTTGATCCAAAACTATTCTACTCCTTGTTCACCCTTCTTGGTAAGCAAAAGTAGTCTTTAGGTTTGTACTTGGTATGACTAGTAGAAGAGGTTTCAGATCAAATGCCTTGGGGAGGTTAATTAAAATAATACACCTTAATTTATATATAAATATTTTAAATATTAGTGGAATGTGCTTCATGAACAATCCTCATTAAGTTTACTATACTTTTATGCTTGCTATTTTATGTACCCTATAGGTTTTGCTCCATTTATGGTGATTTCATACAATCTAGTTGGTCATGTTAGATCCAGATGATATTGGCCTCATTTTATAATTATATTTATGGTTGGTTTCATGTTTTAGTTTGATTTGATAGTCTAAATAGCTCACTTTATAGGAAGGTATCACCATGTCAGGTTTCAGTCAAATATCTTTATTTCCAGAGTGTTTGGTTCTCAGAGGAAGCTTTATAAGAATGTGATATGATTTTTATCATATATTAACTCCATATTTATAATATCCCTTCATGTTTTATCTCATTACATCATGCTTAGAACAAACTTTTTAGTCCACTATTATACTCAGTCAACTTCTTATTCACTCCTACTTGCAGTAATGGTGAAATACGTACATGGAGCCTATAAAAAATGTTCACAAATGTGTGTTAAAGGTTTTTAAGTCTTTGTGTATCCTTTATCAGAATTAATTGGTGAATCAAGCCCTAATTTTATGTAATAAATAGGCACTGATAAATCATATAGCACATTCTCACCTAGTCTATCATGAACAACTCATCCATGGGTGCCATAAAGGAAGTGTTCATGTTGAAAGGAGGGTGTTGAAACTTGCTTCAGGTGTTTTACAATGTTAAATATTCATTTTTAAGTATTATATAGGTTTGAAACTCATGAAAGATTAAATTCAAGGCTCATTGTCCAATTTTCTCACCCTTACTACCTGCACATTTAATGCACACCTACAGGTGTGCAGGTGGCATAACAGAGGGGTATGATGTCATAATGGGGCATTGAAACTTGATTTTAATCCTTTATTGAGACCCCAATATGGTTAAAGGGACTTATCATGAATTTTTGACATGTTAAAGAATAAAAATTAGATCAAAACTATGATAAAAGGTTTAAGTGACTGTGTTTAGGCCATAAGTCCCTAAAGGAACAAAACAAAGATCTTTAGTGTTTTGATGATATTTAATAGTAGAGTTGCAAAGAAATTTTACGCATCTTGATGATAATAAATTTCATCCTTCATCTATATAAAATAATTGGCATATATTGAGGGTCAAATATGTAAGGGAAGATAATTATTAACAAAACTAAAGTTACCATTTTATGCATTAAATTTACTCAATGATATGTATAAAAGTCTAAATATTTGAACAACCTTGCATCCTAGGTTGGTAGTCCTAATCTTATCACCATGTTAGAGTGGTTATAAATGGTTAAGGTGACACTCATAATATAAAATACTGTATGGAGAAGATGTTAAGTGATTTCATGTTCCTCATACACACCTACAGTCCATATAGGTTGCCTAGACACCCATCTACAAGCAGACAATGAACTAAAGTAGGTGTTTTAGTGGTATTTGAGACCATATAAGGTGAATTATAGTATGATTATATACTATATGATCCTAATTATAATGTAAGGCCTTGAAACACTATTGATAAATTCTAATTGAGTCTAATGTGTGCACCTACAAGGATCAAACAGGCAAGGTATTACATTCAATAGAGGGTTTTTAGTTTGTGAATTTAAGGTGTAGGTAAAGGTATAGAGAGAATTTAAATAATTAAAAAAACTATAAACACATTAATGAAATATATTATGACCTCAATAATCTTTTGAATGCGTGAAAAAATCTTATATGGACATCTTAGGACCCTATGAGCATCTACAACCATTATAGATGACTATGACAAACCATGAGTTAAGGAGAGAGGTATGAAGGTTTCCAATGCATATAAATGATCCCAAGTGATTAAAAATAAGCATGAGATTATTATTAAATACCATAAAATTACCTATATACCTTGTATCAATCTAAAATTGGCATGAATAACTATAGGCATGATGTCAAGAAGGAGGACATAGTCAAGGTAGTGACACTTAGTCTTGACTAGATAATTGTATGGGGAAGTAAAGTGGAGGATTGGAGTGATGAGAGGGAATGATATAACCTCCATTACGTTCAATATAGTTTCATTTAATTTTCATTATTAAATTATGATAAGTAGAGGGGCCTAAATGATGAAACACACAGTCTACTCTCCAACATCCCTACACACAGTCCATTTCACACTGTCAGCTTTGGATTCTTGAAGAGTTATAAGGTCAGATAACCTTAAAAAAAGTAAAAACTTAGTAAAAATGGTATACATCACTTTTATATCCCTCTAAAATCTTTATATTCTCTAAGAGAATAGTGGGAGTCCCCTCAGTTTTGTCTTAGATAGAGGGCACTTTGTTGGGAACAAAACTGGCAAGTTTAGAGGAAAGTGTATAGGGAGATGATACTAGGAGTTTTTATGATACTTTAGGGAAGTTTATAATGTTTTATAACATCAAAAAAAATATGAATAACCTTGATGAAGATGATGAAACCAAATAGGGTGCTCTAGACCCTCAAAATTGTAGATAGGCTCATGAAGCATGGTCATGCCTAAAGGCCAAACAAGGGGTCAGTTTAAATTCTAGATATAAGTGGAATGGAACATGTATATGTGGGAATTATTTATTTTTATAAGCTTATGTAATTCAAGGAAAACAAATAGGAAGGTCTAAAACACCAAAGATGCAAACATGCTACAAGACCAACATTAGGCCTAGTGTCCAAGTGGGGGGTCTTCCACACTTATATGACGAGATGAGATATATAAACTATTTAAAAATGTTAATATGGTAATTATAGGTATTTAAATCTTTTAAATTTAAAATAAATCATCAAGAAGGTCAATTTTGGCTCATAAACCAACTCAGACCTGCAAAGAATAAGAAAACAAGCTTGATAGGTCAAATTCAAGTGCTCATATATTTCATGAGGAATTGCATGGAAGCCAAAGGAATTATGGGGAGTTATTATGGGTATTTAAGGACATTTTTTTGGATTTTTTTTTTCAATTTTGATTTCATATCTTTGTGAACAAAGCTTAAGAGTCAAAAGAGGCCTAAAACCCTTGTCAACCCTTAATCAACACCCTATTGGATAAATGAAGTTGGAGATGAATTATAATGGAATATTTTTCTCATTAAAGCTATTTTAACTTGTAGAGGACTCACTTAGGCTCTTCCCCATACTTTTTAGTTGTACATACTTGTGTACACAGGCTACAAACATGCTTTTCTTGATAGTTTTGTGCATTATGCAGGATAAAAGAGGAGTCTAAATATTAAATAAAATTTGGATGGAATATTATTAATTTTAATAACTATTTATGGTCATTTAGTTCTGATAAAAAAATCATAAGTGTCTAAAAAATAGCTTACATCTTATCCAGTCGAAACTGGCATAGTGGACAAGCTAGTGAGAAAGGTGGAAAACTTCAAGTGAGTTGAATTTAAGGTGTCCCTAATGATTATAGTGATATTTAAAGTCTTTAAAAATTTAATACACTCCCTACCATGTATTTTCATTGGAAACTAAAACCAAATTTGAGGTCGTGTGCTAGGTGCATGAAATAAGAGTTATTTGGACTACAGATGGTGATAGCTCATTTTAGGAAGGTTATATATGACCAAGCCTACAAAAAATACATGGAGAGGAATTAATTAAACTCTTACCATTAATTCCAATAATCATACTTATCCTAAATTAGTTTTGGGATGTTCAAACCTGGCTAATTATGAAGGTAGTTTTCTTGAACTAGTTAAGGGAATTTCATGCCACTTTGTAAGAGTTTGATGACTTGGATGGACAGTTGGGTTTTCTTACCTTTCATGGTTCATAATATATCCTATTCTTATGAATAATTAAATAATTCTCTCATATTGAAAAGTGTCCTTGTGACCCTTGAAATTATCTCTTCTCCTCTCTCTCTTTCAAGTTCTATAAGAACTAACCATTTTAGCCATTGTAACTTATGCTCCACCTGAGTATGGAAAATACCTACTTAATTTCATACCATTTTATTAATAATGATACTAATTTTTACCTCTTAATAAATATTATTATATTTTTTACTTTATTTTTATATCTTGCTTAGTGAAGACTATGGATTCCTTAGCATGTTGTCTCATTCTTGCCATGTGAAGTGTTCTAAATATTGTTCAAGATTGAGTGAGTTAGTATTTTCATTAGTGAAATTAAAGGCCTCTTTTATAGTCCTCCTATCTTTATAAATTAATCCATAACATCATAATTTAACATTGATATGAGAAGATGCAGATTGAAGGAGTGTATGTTTGGTTAGTCCTTTGCTCTCATGTGTAATATGTTGCTGGTTGGAAGTCATCATCTAATTTGATGTATATCCCTATTTAAGATATTTTTATTTCATTTATCTCTCTCCCTTTTCACCCCCAATATGACATGTATTTTTAATATAAAGTTCTACATCAAGGGATCTATCCCTATCTAGAGATTCATCTCATTCTTAGGCTACCCACAAGCCTAAAGGTGTTTCCATTGTGCCACTTGAATGAGGAGAGCTTTTCCATCTCCTCAAAGGGTTAAAATCCAGGTGACAACACTTATTACATTCTATAAAATTTGTTTTATGACAATTCCCTCTGCAATTCATTTATCAACACCCCCATCATCTCCACCAATGTTATTTGCAATAAAAATTCCTTCATTTCCTACTTCTCTTTCTATTTATACTTCACTTCCAATTTCCAATACTAAATTATCTTCATCCTCCACTTCATCCACTATAGGTCATCCCCCATAACTACTAAGTTATCCATTTCCAATTATTATAGGAATCCCAAGACTCTAATAGTTTCACTTCCAAATTTTAAACTATATGAAAGACCTATAAAAGGTCTATTCATGAGACGAGTTCCTTGATATGAGAAATCTAAGGAGGAAAAAAAGGGATTAAAAGTTTAATAATAAATAAAAGAGCCAATTCAAGTCTATGATAGTGATGAATAAGATAAAATGTGGGCAATTGAATAAGAATGGTTATTTGAAATAAATATCGTGAATGATGAGAAAAAATCATTTAATGAAATAATAGATGAGGATGAAAATGAATATGAGGAGTATACTAGGTCAGGAAACATAGATATATTGGGATAAGATGAATAATTGGAACATAAAGTAGAAACTAAAATAGTAGATGTAGAATTTGAGTACAAAAGACTGATTTAGATGATACTAAATTATTTGAGAAAAAAATAACTTGGAGACTAGGCATTAGCTATAGATGTACAATATACATTGAAAGAGTCCACTACTCTAGTACTTAATCACTTGTAGCCTCAGCTCTAGTTCTCTCCCCTAAATCTACTATTATAGAATCTTCTACTTTAGTAGAGATAACCATTGCTACACAGAGCAAGGATATTCTTATTGATGAATAAAGGTGGGCTTTAGATGAGGTAATGTATTTTATTTCCTCCTCCATTATAATTGTATATTCTCATAAGGTCAATTTTCCACCTACTAGTCTAATTACTACCCCACTCTCTCCCTATGAGTTGATACAAGAATATTGTTCAAACACTAAGTGATTATATCCTCACAGTAGTGTTGATTAAGATGAACAATAAGCTTTTGATTCTTATAATTATTTAATTATTTTAATAATAACCCCAATAATGGTAAGGCCTTAAAAATCCATAAAGAAGGTTCATTTTGATGACTTATTAAATGTTTCCATTTTTAATCCCTAAAAACCACAAACACCTTTTAAATCATTGACATAATTAGGCATGTCTATTCCCCATTTCACTCAAACCAAGTTTCCCATTGTGAAATTAAGAAGACTCCTGGAAAGACAAAATAAGTGGTGGAAAATACACCATAGAGAAACACATTAGATTGGAGCATGGTCATTCTGACACTTCCTTAAACTCCCATTCAAACAAGTGATTTAATTCTTCCACCAGGATCATTATCACCTTTCAACTCTATAGAGATAGGTCAGACTAAAGAATACTAAGAAATCATCATCCCATGTTGGGTTGAAGAGTGTCAAGAATAAAAAAGAGATAGAATGGGTTTGTTTCTTATAGATTTACCAATAGTAACTATGTGCTTTGAAAAGAAGACTAACACCATATATAGGGTAAGGGAGAGGAAAAGAGTGGAAAATTAAGGGGAATAAATAATATTATAATAAAGAGAGAATGTTATTCCCTTAAAAAAGAAATATAATAAGATTCCCAATGACCCTTATGAATATGAAGAATATTTTTGTTCTTTTATGGATACGAAAGAGGAGGAAATGAAATAAATATACAAGAGTTAGGAATAAACCAAACAAAGACTTATACAATAAAAAATTATTCAATCTCCATGGGAAATAGTGTACAATGTCCAAGGTGCAGCTAAGAAATTATTTGATATCATAACCACAATAATATCCTCCAAACCTAAGTCCCAACCTCATCAAGTAAGAGTACTCACCTTTTGTAATTAGTTAAAATAATTGGAAAGAAGTCTTAAATTATTGGTAAAATATGCAATAAATGGTGCATACAACCATCTAAGCCTAATTATGGCCCTAAAGGGTTTATGGGTTATAA